>OX104117.1:90159179-90418934 GCA_944474755.1 Limnoperna fortunei
CCGCTTTCGTCCATAGTGGTATTCTTTTCAATTCAACATGTAGTTCCTCATCCTCTCTAGTCCTCTCAGTTACTGCACGCTCAAAAACCGTTAACCAGGAGTCCGCTTTCTCCCCTGTAATTTCCCCCTGATAAATTTTCATGACTAGATCACAATTGGCTGCCCTAGTGGTAGTTATCTTGGTCTTGTCCTGAGACTGTTCAACCTTTGTGCCCGGAAGTGCCAACATGGTATACTTATCTAAAATGTCTCGCTGTCTTGTACAGCTAGTTGCTCCTCTCTCTCTTTCCAGGGCAAATGCCGCGAACTGCCACGCTGTCAGCCGCTCTTCAGACGAGAAGGTTGTCCAGTTCTTTGGTGGCCAGTACATGATGGTTGGTGATTTTGAGATAATCACCCTGCTTGTCTCTTCCGACTGCCGTCTTCCGGGTGGGAACAAAGGCATACCTCCAACCATCAATAAGGTTTCAGCTCTGGTCTGAGCTTCTGTCCTTGCTAGCATACTGGTTGCTGTTTCGACTCTAGTGTCTGCCTGTATTCCTTCTTCCATTGTCACTGGACTGCCACATTTCTCCCTAGATGATGTTACCTCTAACTCCTTATTTTCTCTTCCTGAACTTCCTCTATATTATTCCCTCCTGCTGACCTATGCTGGAACTTCCTCACCTAGACCTATCTTCTCTCCTTCAGTTTTCTCTGTCTCGTCTGTCCTCATAATTACCCTCCTCACCTCCGTCTCTGATGTTTCCTCCACCTCCTCCATGGAATCCATGATCTCAAACTCTGGTTCATCTCCAAAATCCTGTTCTTCCAATTCTTCTACAGATATCTTCTCTACTTTTACGACTCCTCTTGATACCCTCTTTATATGTTTTTCTCCTACTCCAAATGTTGTTGTTATCTGCTTCATAGTGTAGTTTGTCTCATCCATTTTCAGGTCTGTAGGGAATTCACTAGGTGGCTTGTACGTGTCCTTTACTACCGACATCCTGCGGAGGAGGTTGTCCATAGCCCTCTTGTCCTCCACCACATGTTGCTGAAATACCACCAAATACCACAGCTGTGTCCTAGTTTCCTCCAGCTTGAGGTATGCTATCTTCTCGCTGGAAGTTAAAGATATACTGGCGATTTCCAGGGTTGGGAGGTTCACTTCTGGTCTTTCTGGACTGTAGGCCACTTTCCTCTTTCTGTTAGCTGGTGTAGAGTGGATGGGTTGAATGTCTAGAGCCTTATTCCATGCCGATTCCCACTGCTCACGGCTCTTCTCCTGTTCCCCTCTTTTCTACAGCCAACCAATAAGAGCAGCTCTTGTTCTCATCGCAGTTAGGTTGGGCCAGTCTGATGGCCTAATAGCCTTTGCGTAGTCCATAGGTCGAAGGGCTAACCAAAATCCATTCGCCTCGCTAAAGAAATCCCCTTCTTTTAACTCCTCCACCAGGTTAGGATGCCTCCTTCTACTGTGCTTTGTCATCTCGCTCATCCTTTTGAAGGTCTCCCTCTTTTCCGTACACCATGGACACACTAGGCGGCACACTTCATGTCTATCAATTGCATGATTCTTCAATTTCAGACTTTTCTCAAAAGACTCTGGACATAGCCAGCACTTCGACATCACCTCTGAAGTCATTCTGAAAATACCGATGAATCCTACCTTTACTATTTATATCCTTAAATCTTTTGTTAGTAAATTCCACCCCCCCCCGGGTCCCATTTGTTGATCTTGTAAGTACCACAGCGGAAGCCTAGCATCCATATCATAAAACTAGTTTATACAAATGTCAACACAATGCACTAGGCGGCACACTTCATGTCTATCAATTGCATGATTCTTCAATTCCAGACCTTTCTCAAAAGACTCTGGACATAGCCAGCACTTCAACATCACCTCTGAAGTCATTCTGAAAATACCGATGAATCCTACCTTTACTATTTATATATCCTTAAATCTTTTGTTAGTAAATTCCACCCCCGGGTCCCATTTGTTGATCTTGTAAGTACCACAGCGGAAGCCTAGCATCCATGTCATAAAACTAGTTTATACAAATGTCAACACAATGCAGCAAGAACAAAGAGAGTCGCACCGTAACTATTTATACTCCATTTGACCAGCCTCTGCTGATCCTCCAGGTAATATTTAGTACATGGTTGGCCAGACCACTTGCTAAATCTTGCGACAACGCCGTCCTCCAATAGTAATAACATACAAGTAAAAATTTATAAATAGTACTGTCTAACAGTTTGATCATCTTCTTTTCATGATCCTCCGACTCGGTTGTTTTGCTCTTTGACGAGAGCTTCCTTAAATCGTAAAGCCCACGACGGTATGTTTCTACCCTGATAAAGTGCAAGGCGATACACGTAGTAAACTGAAGATGGCTGCTTAGAAGTCCTCTTGACCCGGTAAGTGACATCATCTATTTTCCTTTCTACAATGTAAGGTCCTTTCCACTTTGAACTTAATTTTAGACATTTGCCAATTTTTCTGCTTGGGTCATAAACCCACACGGCTTGGCCTTTACAATAAGTGGTCTTCCTTGCCTTCAAATCGTATATCTTTTTCTGGTATACGGCTGCATGATTAAGTGATTTTCTTGCAATTTTATAATTTTGTTCCAATTTATTTTTCAGGTAACAGACATACTCTGAGGAGCTGAGATTACTTGTGTCCTTTTCGGGTTTAGGTAAGAGGGCTTGAAATGGGAGTGTAATTTCACGTCCAAAGACATTGCAGTTTTTTGTTCTTGATGTTGAAGCCTGAACTGAGGACCTGTAAGCCATCATGACTTGCTGAAGATACTCGTCCAACTGATCCTGGTTTTGCTCACAATACATTGTTAACATAATTGCCAAAGTATTGTTAAATTTTTCTACCCCGCCATTTGATTGTGGTCTGTAACTGGTGGTCCTTGTTTGATCGATTCCCAACAAGAAACACATGCCTCTAAAGATTTCTGATTGAAAGTTACGCCTCTGATCTGAATGTATTTGCAATGGGGTTCCAAATCTGGTAATAAAGTTATCCACTAGAGCAGTGCATATGGTTTTACTTTCTTGGTCTGGAATGGCCATTGCTTCCGTCCACTTTGTGAAAAGGTTCATTACAACCATTATGTATTTATTGCCTTGTCCTGTTACTGGCAATGGCCCTAGAATATCCAATGCTATCCTTTCCATGGGTTCTCCACTTATGTATGTCCCTAGAGGAGCCTTGTTGGGTTGTTTCTTTGGTTTCCGTGCAAAGCATTTGTCGCAAGAACGACATTAATTATGAACGAATTCCCTCATGTTCGGCCAGTAAAATGAGTTTTTCAAGTTTTCCAGAGTGTTGTCCACCCCCAAATGTCCAGCAGTTGGTAAGTCATGAAAGTGTTTCATGGCTTCTTGTTTCCTGGTGTCTGGTAGAAGCAGTTGTTGTCGTGGAGTTGTTCCATCATCACTCTCAAGTCTTCTGTACATTACCCCGTCATGCAATTCTAGTCTTTCCCATTGCGCCCACATTGTCTTCAGATATGATGAGCCAGATGAAACAGCTTCCAAAGATGGTCTGTCCTTTCCTTCCTCCATAGCTTTTATCAGAGGACATATATTTACATCTGCTACTTGTTCCAGCCTGATTTCTTGTAGACTCCACGTGCACCCTGTTTGAATGCAGCTATTCTGGGGCAAAGGGATTTCGTTTTCTTGATTTCTCCTAGTAGTGACTCTTACTTCCTGATTTTCTATGTTCCGGTTTTCAACTGAAGGTGGGAGTGCACTAAGGTGGTCTTCATATCCTTGGTTCGTATATACTCTATCCTGCCCCTTGGTATCTTTCCCTGCAACAGTACCCTCTTGTATCTGTTGTTCTTGCTGCTTACAACAGGCCTTACATGGGTTCCTACTTAGTGCATCAGCATTTCCATGGCTACGGCCATGTCTGTGTCTTATATCCAGGTGATAAGATCCAAGCTGTTTAATCCATCTTGCTACTTGCCCTGTAGGATTTCTAAGGTTTGTCATCCAGCTGACAGCAGCGTTGTCTGTTCTTAATATTACATTTTGACCATAAACATCTGGATGGAATTTTTAAAAGCTGTTACTACGGCCAGTAACTCCTTTCTTGTTGTGCAGTAAGATAGTTCATGTTTGTGAAGGGCCTTACTCATGTAGGCAATGACATGCTCCCTCCCATCGACTTCCTGCGAAAGTACTGCCCTTACTGCAAAATTGCTGGCATCGGTGTCCAAGATAAACTGTTTTCCGGGTATAGGGTAAATTAAAATTGGAGATGTGGTTAAGGCCTGCTTTAAGTTTTCGAATGATTGTTGGCAAACATCGGTCCATGTGAATTTGGATCCCTTCTTACATGCATGATGCAGTGGTCTCGCAATATCTGCAATTCCTTGTACGAACTTACGGTAGTAAGAGCAGAGTCCCAAAAAGCTTCGGACTTCTTTAACGCTTCTGGACACTGGCCATTCTTGTACTGCTTTGATTTTGTCTGCATCTGGACTGATTCCTTCCTCAGAAACAACCTGTCCTAAAAATTTGACTGATTTTTGAAAAAGAATGCATTTGGAAGGCTTTAGCTTTAGATTAGCCTCACGTAACCTAATTAATACATATTCTAATCTTTCTAAGCTTTCGTCTACGGTTGATCCAGGAATGATTATGTCATCTATATATAGTAAGCATTCAGACCATTGTAATCCTCGCAAAACATTCTCCATTAGTCTCTCAAAAGTGGATGGGCTGTTTGCAAGGCCAAAAGGGGTGACTTTGAACTGGTATAGACCTTGACTTGTAGAGAATGCAGTTTTCTCACGGTCATCCGGGTGAAGGCCCACTTGAAAGAATCCTTGATTTAGGTCCAGACATGAAAACCATTTCCCACCTGCCAACGAGTCAAAACATTCATCTGTCCTAGGCAAAGGGTATGCATCTTTTACCATGACTTCATTGACCTTACGGTAATCAATACAGAAACGTGTACCCAGACAGCAAGCCTTGGTTGGGCCAACGTTGGGCCAACCACTACCTATTACGTTGGGCCACCGTCGGAAAACAATGTTGGGCCAACGTTATAAGTGCAAAGTGTGCCAACGTTGGGCCAACATGTTGGTTTTACGTTGGGCCAACGTCGTCATATTGAACTGCCAACACAGAGCCAACGTTGGGCCAACGTCGTAATAACTGTCAGCCGATTGATAGCCAACGTTGGGCCAACATCGTCATATCTGTCTGCCAACCGAGAGCCGATGTTGGGCCAATGTCGTCATATCTATCTGCCAACGTTGGGCCAACAACGTTGCATCTAACCACCAACATTGGTCCAGCTATATCAAAATATAGCAGACTAGATACCAACCATAGATCAACTATGTACCAGACAAAACCCAATTAGAGGCAGACGTTCTTTATTTATCCACTATGTACAGCTTTATAAACGAACTTAATGGTCCTAAAGATTTTGTCCACTTATAAGTTAGTAATTAAAAATCATTGTAAAAGTATAAATCCTTGGATAGACATAGTTCTATGGACAAATCAATTAACACTAAACACACTATGTTTTCTTTATACTTTATAAATATATCATTGATGTCCAGAGTTCATTCACTCCTGTTTATTTGTTGCAGTTTTTCTTTCATTTCTTTTTTCTACCATCATTTCTGTCCGATGCATTTCTTTTTCTACCACCATTTCTGTCTTTTCAATTAAATATCTTCTATTTCTTTGTCTGTATCCTGGCTACATATTCTGTTCTGTCTCCGTTTCTGTTGGAAAAATAACAAATTTGGCGTTACTTTAAAATCACTTAATTTTAAAAATTAAAGGGCCACGAAGTACTTAAATATAAAAGTATTGAGTTGACCAAAATTTCACATAACTGTTAAATGCCTTACAGTATTTATGTACATGTTTTTGTACTAAATTGAGAACATAACAAACTAATTTAGGTACTACTTACAAAGTAAAACATCTTTTAACCACAATGACGAAAACGGTATTTTTGACCCCCTTTTCTGAGTCAAGCTGTTCAGCTTTACATCTCCACTGTTTTCAAGTATTTTTGATAGTATCTGCATACATGTTTGTTTAAATCCTTCCAGACCTGAAAGACATAGTAATTGCACTAAATATCAGGCATAACAATGAAAATAAGAAATGCTATACTTAATATCCATGTTTTAGACAGTGGGAATATATTACACTATTTATAATGACATTAAATCCTAGTTGTTAAAATCTTCCCAGGAAATGTGGTAATTCTATACCGTGTATAATCTGGGTGTGATTTGTGTGAGATGTGTATACTGTAGTAGTTAATCAACAATCTGCAGATAAAACTCTTCACACATTTGGAAGGTGACCTAATAACTGGAGAATGGAAACATTTACATTAACTATATTTATTGCATTATGAAATTTGAAAGATTAAAAATGCATTACTCTTAAAAATATGAGCATTAAACCAGGAACCTATACTAGTCCCAGATTACAAACAGATACTTTAAAGACAGTAGGAAGTTTTTTGTCAGCATTTATTTTCATTTACTAGTACGACTGATAATTTACAAATGAAGTAATGATGTGTATTGATTTTTACAACTGATTATTGGAAATAAACAATGAAAATTTTACCCACAGCAATAAGTGAAATATATATTCTATAATAAACTAAATTTACTTACATGATTTCACTTTTAAAGTTCTGTAAAGCACTGCAGCAATAGACGCGGGAAATCCAGCGATGTTAGATTACAGATAAGGTCATAGGTCATTACAATCCCAGCACATTACTCAAATTTAAGGCCGAGTAGTACAGGCAAAAAAGCACATAAAGTTTCAAACAGATATGAAAAATTTAATTTTGACAAATAGAAATATTACTCAATTTGAAATTTTAATTAAAAAAAAAAAATATTATTATATTTATGAATAACGCAGCAAGTAATAAAAACTCATTACACACATGTCATTGCAACAGTATGAGATTAATTCAATTGAAATAAATGAAGACTTTCCTTATAAACTAAAAATTGTATAAAAAATTTTAATTCGGATTTTAATTTAAAACAATATTTTTGGTTTTATTCCATAACGTTTGCCATAGTTGTACCAACGTTGGCCCAACGTTGGAACAACATATAAACCACTGTAGAAAAAAAACAATACAACAGAATAAATAAAATAAAAAACATTTGTGTCTTTAAATCCAATGTTGCTACTGTGTTAGGAAAGAAACTGTGGAATAAAAAACGAAGGAAAAGTTCCAAACGTCGGCCCAACATTGGATCTATGTTGGCCTTTCGACGATACATTATACCTCTCAATTGCTAAAGTCCAAGTATAGTTGGGCCAATGTTGGCCCAACGTTGCAATGCCAACGCCAACCAATAACCAACCGTACAACAATTTACCAACGTTGGCCCAACGTCAGCATGCTGACTGGGTACTGCCATCACGTTTCTTAACAAGCACTACGGGACTGGACCACGGGCTTTTGGATGGCTCGATAACATCCCTATCAAGCATTTTTTGAATTTCGGTCTTTTCAATAATTTTCTTTCCTAATGGAAGCCTCCGCGGTGGCTGGCGAATCGGTGCTGCCGTTCCAGTGTTAATCCTATGCAAAATTCTTTCCGTCCTTCCTATGTCGTCAGCCGACTTGGAGAAAACATCTTGATATTTGATTAAAACGCTTTTCAGTTTCGACTTGTCCACATCCGATAAATGCACAGCGCTCCTTTCCCATAGGTCAGTCAGGTGTTTAGGAATTTCCTCCGTAGTACCGGTAGTGTCAGTTGGCTCTCGTTTCATACTATTACACAAGCTAAATTGGGGTGCCTCTTGCTCATAGTATTCATAGTAAGACTCACAATTGCCAACATACTCTTGGGCACGTATGGTGACTGGTTCCTGGCTCAAATTAACCATCTGTATCATAATTCCTTGGTGGTGGGGGTCCAAGATTCCTCTGGTTAGGTAAGTTCCACTGTCGTTCCCAAAGTTTCTTTGTCGGTCTACGATTCCTAAACTAGCCAAATATTGAGAGTTTTCCACGTTGATTTCTAGGAACATTTTTGATCGTGGTGGTATGGTAACAGTATGTCGTGATATGACCCTGCATATCATATTTGCCTCTCCCCGATCCAACATGGTATCTGGTTATCCTTTGAAATAAGAAGCTGTTTCCTATAATCAATTTTATCTATGTGTTCTAAAAGGAAATCCTGTCCTTGTATAGCGTCCTGTTGTATGTCCCCTACTAAAAAGTCAATAGAATATTCTAGATCCGAATCCCCTAAGGTTATTGTACATGGTAAGTTTCCATAGAGCTTAATGGGGTTCCCATTTGCCGTAAATAGCTTACATGAGATAGGTCCCACTTTTACATCTTTTGTTTCTGTTACCTGTAAATATTTCTTCCTGCTCAAAATAGAACACATAGAACCGTTGTCTGCTAAAACCTGTAGCAATACATTATCTATAAAACATTTAGTATAAAATCCATTGTCCCATTTTCCCCCCGTATTTCCTACTTGACCTAATCTAAAATTTGGTGACCGTAAATCGCCCATTGACTCCCGTCTAATGAGTCAATGGGGCATCGAAGTTTCCCTGATTCTTGTGTGATGAAGCCCCTTTGTGATCGTCAGCCTTAAATTCCTTATTGGAAGACTTTCTATTAATTTCCTCTTTACATTTAATATATATCGGGCATTTGCTAAAATAATGATTTGGGCTTTGACATATGTAACAACGACCCTTATTTTTCCAAAATGAGTTCCTCTTCTGTCCATTCGGACTCTCATGGGCATTATTATAAGCGTTGCTTCTTTTGGTCTTGTCAGATTCCAGTTGAGCTATACGTCTACTTAATCCGCGAAAAGTATCAAATTCCTCATGCTGAGCAAAGCATTTATCCGCGGTTTCAGCAGACACCATTCTCACCGATTTTCTCTTTTCAGTAGAGTCTGACATTATTGCTTCATACCTCCCGATGATTTCTACTGCTTCCGATATGTTTGTGCAATCATTACACTGGTATTTTAAGTCTGGCGAGACCGATTTGTACAGTTGATTTAATGCCAGAACTTCCTGCGCCCTCGTGTCGAAATCCTTATAGGCCCTCTGTGCCATTTGTCGAAGGTCATCAGCAAGCGCTGCTACTGACTCCCCTTGTGCCCTTTTCCTAGTTTCCAGACGGGACAGCCACCTACTGTCCTGTTTTAAATTCCCGAACCTTGCCCCTAATCTTTGCACTAATATGCCGTAATTGCGTCTTTCCGTTGAAGGCAAACTTATGTAAAATGTACGGGCTGGTCCCCTTAAAGCTGAAGCTAAAGTTAATGCCTTATCAAGATCCCTCCAATTTCCTAGCTCCGCGCATACTTCGAATTGAGTGATATACTCTTCCCAGTCCTCGCTACCGTCAAACGCCTCCGGTTTTACTGTTATAACGTGAGATCCCTTATTATTGTTAAAATTATATGAATCATGGAACATTCCACCCCCGAAAAAGTTGTCTCCTCCTCCCCGTGTCTGATTACGCCCCTAGTATCCTCTACGGTCTCATTTGCGTGTTCATACTCTGCGTTTTCAGCATTTCTAAATATCACTTCTCCCTCGGGTGATTCTGCCATTATTGTGACTCGTCTTTATTTACCTAAACGTACAGATATATATATGTATTTTAATAAATATTACGATGCATACATTTCCATCACATCAAGTCCCACCGCAAGAAATAAATTAAATAATAATATTAAGATACATGAGCGTGATCCATATCCTGGATGTCATTTTGGAACATGACATCCCACACCTGACACCAGTTTGTCATAGGCGGGTCGAATGTTGGCTTAGAATAAACTTCCGTCTCCATAGAGCTCCAAATACGAGACCAAATCAGGTTTCATAGTTTTATTTTTTACACAACAATGCGACAAGTTGCATACATATTATAATATATATATAATTAACAAACAGCAGAATTTTATTACAAATCAAATATTATGCTTGGATGCTAGCCTTCCTTAAAAAAACGAACTTTAGAGCAGCGAAACATATTAAAATCCCCATAACGTAATTTAGGCTGGTGAGTTATGAACTATATGTCGGTTGAAAGTCGATGTGGTGCGATATCGTTCCCCTTTCCTGTTCGAAAGCTTAATCATTCTAAAGAAACTTATATTTACACTCCAAAAATGATACTGTATGTCCACAATTAAATTCCATTACTTTGGATAATTAAAGAAAACTACGTCGGTGAATATAACTAATATTATAAGTCGAAGAAATTATCTTCATGTTAACTATAGAGAAATTAATTTCCGTATCAAAATGCATCGTACCTAAGAATTATGCTTGTAGCGGGTTTCGACCTTACGTCAGCGACGCCAGAAACGATATGCCGCCATCACATCAGTTCCCCCTTTTTATAGGGTCCTGGAAACTCTTACGCTGGCTCAGGATACTTTTATGATTAATAACTTTTCCTATACTTTATAAACCCTGGCTCATGATACACCAAAAGAACCAGTATAAAATTCTGAATCTAAAATTATATGAAATGTACTTTAACTGTACTTTTAAATATAAAAATAGACTTTAGTGACGTCACTAAGTGAAGTGAAAGCAGCTAAAAAAACATCGTAGTCTTCCGCGGAAAAAAATAGTTCCACGGAAGTCCCAGCATCCGAATAAAATATGTACAGTGTTTTTAGTTAATAATTATAAAATAACAAACGGAAGGCTAGACCTAAATTACTGATGGTTTAATTACAAGCAACAATAAAACGATAATGATCTTGTAAAAAAAATGTAAACAGTCATGGCCGCCAAATACAAACGAAGAACCGGCTTATGCCGTGAATGGAATTTCTTAGATTTTGGCCGCATTATTGTATAGTGAGTATTCCCATTGAAGAGATATAAACAATTATTTAAACATTATATGGTTAAACTAATTTTAACTTGAATAAATCAGTGTACATAGAAAAACCCACCAAAATCAATGTTGCCAAACACGTGTTGGCAAACAAATGCTAGTACGGGACTATACTATAGGCTACAAATATATCAGCTGTATAAAAGAGTCAAACGTTCTGACGCTATTGTATGAAAAGAGTGACATAAAAGGCAAGCTTTTAAACAGATCTTTAGAACTTTTCAATATCCACATCTGATTCAAACCACCTCTTAAGTAGATGTTTTGCAATATCTTTGAGGACAGCTTTTGACTGCTGACAAAATTGAAGTTACAAGATTGTAAAAAGGTTTAGTAGAGCAGTAAGCAGACCTAGAAATATAACGTTGCGTAGCTTAGAAATTCAATAGAGTAATGAAAGATACAGTTTGTCATCTTTGGTCAAAATTCCAAATGAATTTAAAACGGATCTATAAATCGAGGTATTTCTGCTTTGTAAATTGCGTCGGTAATATGCAAGAGATTATTGTGTTATAAACGAATGATTTGAACCGTTATTATTCAATGCGTGCATAAATATATGCAATGTGTGAATTATATTTTAATACTGTCAAATCTGTTTGTACTTTCCCTCAGCGGGTTTCGACCTAACACCGTTTAGACTCCATGGTAACAATTCGTCTGTATCATGACGAGCTCCCAAGGCAACTGACCCAAGTCCATTTTATAAAGAATAAAGGTTTCTTAACAGATGTGAATTTAGAGTGACGATGGAATTTTATTCGTATATTAATATTAAGTTCTTGTCCAGTACATGAAATCATAAATAGTGTACCAAACACAGAATAAGAAAATATTAATGATTTGTTGATATAAAATAATCATGAACTCATAACTTTACTCACCATATGTATGTCACTTTAATACTAAGTATGACCTATATTTGATATCACATTTCAATTTATTTAAAAGCAAAGTAGGTCATTTAGATAAGAATGTTAATGTTATATGTTCTAAATATCACAATCCACCGATTACTGTAAACATTTGGTTGAAGCACGGTGTACCTTAGACGTGGTATGTATGATCTATATTGTTTTTGTCATTGCTATTTGTTTCAAGGTAATTAAAAAAAACATTTCACATAGTAAAAGCTGTCCAAATGTTAAGGGAATATTTCTAATTTCTGAAACATGTTTGTGCATGTTTACGCATAATAAACAGCAAATTGTTTTATGAATGGTGGAAAGAGACCCAAAGAAAATTGTAGAGAATAACACGTTTAAATACTTGAATTTTTTGTTATTTAATTTGAATGATAATATTCGACAATTTTAAGGGTAAATACAGCTATGATGTCACAAAACTATTAACGGCATAATAGGTCATGTGACGCATAATATGGTTTGTTGCATATGAACTATCCAGTCGCATATTAGCTTAAAAAAAGATCTATTTCGAATTAATACTAGATTATAAAATTAATTAAATGATGATGTCCAGTTTATTTTCATATAATAAATCTTAATAAATTCAATAAATAAATGTTTCTTAATACACAATTATTAGTTCTGTATAAAAGTAAAAAAAAAATCAAGAAATAAAAGCAAAAAAAAAATCACTTGAAAATCATGTGAATTTCACATGACGTTTAATCCAGTAAATTAGGCACGCTTAGTATTTAGTCTAAGTGTAGGGACAAGGGATTTACAATAACTATGTGTTGTATACACGAATGCTTCCTGCGGCAGTGCCAAAATTGAGATAGAAATCAGTTTTTAGATACAAGCTTTTATTAATATTACACGGCAGTTCTATGAAAGAAGCTCAAAGATTAACTTGCTGAGTGTTGTTGGATTTACCTGAAAATAAAGGAAGCGGATCAAATTGGCGCACTATAGAATCAACCCGGACTTTAAACCAAATTTGCCCCAAGTTTAAAACGTTCCCCGTGCTAAAACGCAACCACTTTTAGTTAAATCGACCGACTTTCAACAAAATCAACCCTCTTATCGAAATAGAAAAGTAGACAATGTACAAGATATTTCTACTCACTACAGTTGTCGTTATCTATTCAATTATAATAATTAACATATATATGTCAAATCTTTTTGTAGATTCGAAATGATTAGAGAAATATATATTGCAGGTAAGTCTCGAGTTAATTGTCAAATGCCGATGACACCTTATATACATGTATATGATAATAAACTTGTTTTAATGTCTTAAAATATTCTAGAACTAACACAAAAATCACAAATTGTTCATGTATTTGGTCTTTGATTATCTACCACAACAGAAGGAGCTTCTGTTGTTGTAGATACGGAAAGAATTCTTCAGCCCTGCAGAGGATTAGAATATACATGGTGTCTTCAGTATACGAGCTAAAAGTCGCGATGCAAGGGCTGAAAGTATAGATGTACACCAAGGCTTTCACATTTAGCATTTTATCAGTTGTAGTGTTTTAAAACAGCAGAATTAAGGCAGATGACGAATTATAACTGCTTTTATTATTTTGAATTGAAATATATACTCTAAAGTAAAAAAACTCATAAAAGTAAATAGCTTCTACAAAAATATACCTTTTTCTTTTTCAGGAGCGGCGTTAGTCCTGAGTGTATTTTTCCAAACACCAATAAATGGTCAGTCTCTACATGTATTAGATAAGATAAGATATTGGATGGTTTGTTGTTTTAATTATGTTTAATACACCTACCAACATATACAATTATAATACATATAGTAACAACTATGTAAACGAGATAATATTTATTGCTCCAAAGTGAATGTTTTTTTTCATAACAAACAACCATTCATCATTTGCTCTGAAAATGGTGTACTGTTTCCTAGCCCTTTGTAAGATATATTTTTTAGACAATGGCAGGGTATAGACAGAGAAAATTTCATTGATACGGATATAATGTTCTGTGTTCATGTTTGTACCAGCTTCAGTTTACGCTTGTTAACACGAAATGGCTGATTACAACAAAAATGAAACAAATGTAGCTACAGAGTATACTATTCTCTCGCATGACCTTACTAGATTTACATTAATGTGCACGAGTTATTCATAACAAGGTCGGAGATGCTTACAATCTAACGCTCTTCTTTTATATTGTAAGTCGTTTCGCACAGTATTGTAGATTTTTGTATGATGAATTTCAGTTTTATAATGTGTTGTTTGCACTCTACTAACATTGATTACAGTCATCTTTATATTATCAGGTTTGGAATGTCTTTCATGTAATAGAGTTGCCCACATCTCTGACTGTCTATATCGAACTGCTGTATGCAAAGACGCCGAGGAGGTAAAGGCTGTGGACTAAATAATCCAACATATCTGATGAAAGATAAGAAAATAGCGTTTGTGTGTTTTGTTTCTTTGTTTGAGTTGTTCGGCATTATAACGATGTATAGCATTAACTAGCAAAAACATCAATTACCTGGTGACAGCCTTCAAACTTCGGCATGAAAACTGGAAATCCTAGACAATTATCTTTGCAGTCGACCACAAATTTTCATAAAAATGCTTGAATATGCAACTTATTTTGGAAACCAAATAAAACGTCATTAATCAAAATGACACGATTCACACGTAAACTCACGTGTCCCTAAAAGAAGGATAAATACCACAGTGCAACTAATTTTAGTAACGGACGGGCAGCTATCAACAAATTATAAAATATTCATACCAATACATATAACAAAAAAACTCGGCACGTTTTTTTGTGTTTATTTGATGTGCATCGTGGTAAATTAAATTTTCTAAAGCATCCATTTGATATTCCCACTTCCAAAACACTTTGCGAGGTTAAGATAAAATAAGATTTAATTTTTAGTTATGAATACAAACCTGTACAACAAGTGTATTCAGAGAGATAGTAAATAAAACAGTACTCGAAGTCCATGAAATTATAATGTTGATAATCTTTTAAAGCATATTGAATATACATAGTATTTCATAAATGTTAAGAACTAAGATAATAATATTTATGAATACACTAAAATTTGAAAGTTATGTAATATTATGTTTTATTTTTGCAGCAATGTTATCTTGACAAAGTTATTACTCCAAATTTAATAGCTGTATTTAACGCGGGTTGTAGAGCAAAATTGGTAAGAAATGATAGCTTTGGTTGCTGCTCCTAGTACACAGTATCTTTCTTGTAGGCTTAAGTTCATTTTAAATGTTTACCAGTAACGCATATACAATGCATTTGGTGACTACTGTAGTTAAGATACATGATCATCACTTATTATCAGACTATAGGCACATATAATACCACTTATGTTTGCTGGGTGACACACACCATTAAACAAACCTCACCCTGTTGAATACCAGAAATGTCTCAGGAGATTCTATCAGTACATGGAAGACAACCACGTCGCCCCCCTTTGCCTTTTTCTTCATAAAATTTGGTAGCAAAATTGTGTTTCGGTTTTAAATTTTTTAAACACTAGCAAACATCGAAAGCCTTTCCTTCGGAATAAGACCTATAAGACCTATAAGTATATGCAAGTAATCTTTACACTAACTTGTAGCCATTATTTGTGAGCATAACTGTGCTTATAGGCTTTTATGAATGTTTTTGCATATACATGTAGTTCGAGTTTGTTTATGTATAAGAATATTTATAAGTGTGCATTTATATTCAAGCATATGTATATGCATTTTCTTCTGCTTTGACATGAATGTAGCATCTGAAAATAATTATTGCAATATCTTGCTAAACAAAAATAAAAAAATTTCGTCTTGACAAATGTAGATCATTATTTGTATAATAAACGGAAGATGATGATCGCTGTAACATTAAACCCAGAACTGTATGGAGTGGGAAGTTTTGTTACAATACTGTTTATTAGAGGTCAAGCAATCTATTTCTACCAAATAATATGTAATTATTATCGGTATATAGTCCATATAAGAATTGATAACTAAATAAATGTTTTTTTTCATTTTACCATATGTATAGATATGCGATCTAATAGGTGGCGTTGGAAGACGATCAGCATCAAAACGACAGTCAACTGCGTGTGCTCAATGCTGCAATAGAGATCCAGATGTTATAACTAACACTCCTTGTAATGGTTTCTTATGCAATCAAGGTATGAGTAAAATATTTATTCTTAAATACTGACTATGACAAATAACTTATCAAACTAAAAACCATAATGAAATGGTAGGCAAAGAAAAGTGATACACAATATAAAGTACGCAAGTAAGGTGGATACAGACTTGCAATCTTGATAATGAAGTTCTAACGTAAATTCCAGGTATGAATAATTGGTTCCTTAGCAAGGAAGAATTAACAAAAACCATTTTATTTACGTTTTAATTTTCTATTCTCTGCAAATATAATGACCGTTAAAACAAAAACGATAAAAGTTTATGATATTTTGTTTTACATTAATTGATGTGGTCAGTACCAGTGCCGCCAGGAGATACATGTGCAGTATGCGATCGTACTAGCAACGTTCAAAATTGTACAGTTGAACAACACTGTCCAAATAATCAGGTGAGATTTTATTAACATTTTAAGTCATATAAGAATGGTTTTTAATATTTCCCTTTTTTTCTCATTATTGAAACACATATATAAACTAAAAAACGTAACCTAATCATATAATTATTACACAATTTCTGAAGAAATAAAATAATTTATTAAAAATGTGTTCTAATTTGTGGACAACATTATATTAAATGTTTTAAATAAGCTTCGATTGATTTTCACGTGTAGTTTGTGTCTCGGCTTCCGAGTCGTTTATATAGTTCGTAAAATAGCAAGTATCCAACAAAAAGCTTATGAGGAGCTCAAGTGCAGCAAAGGGGTAAGAAGGTTATGTTTTTCATGCGTTACTGAAGGAATTTCAACATGTTTTAAAAGACAAAGATAGACCAGTTGGGGCTCAAAAATACAATGAAACAAGCTATTGCAGGAATGGCATCAATGAAAGGTGGATACTAAAACATTTAAAAGAACTCACCGACATCTCAAGGTCTGAATCTCTTTCTAAATGTAATAGTATTACTACCTTTGATTTTTCAACACTCTACGATCATTCGTCATATATATTCAGTTTAAACCCTATCTTACAGATCTATGAAACGGTGTCTTTAAAAAACTGAAATAGACGATATACATACAGAACATAAATTAGATTGTCATCAATTGGTCTTAATCGGACACAACATATAGTAAAATATGTTTAATGTTAGATTGTCTGACTGACAACGTATTTGTCATGTTTGGAGGACAATGGTACACATTTTTCTCCTCTTATTCAACCCGTTTTTGTACCCTCATGAGGCTCTTTTCCCATACAACCTGCTAAAGATGAAAAACACATTCAGCTATGATGATGATCGCTTGTCCCTTAACAATGTTAAATTTCGTGACTATTTCCACTTAATCTAAAATTTCTTTATTTCGTAACCAGAAAAAAGAAACATATTTTCGCAATGCCAAGAAATCAAATAATTTTGAGAGGAACAATAAACATTTCTATACATAAACCAGGTATTTACATTATATGAGCCAATAATCAAATACTTGTATTTAAACAAATCTTTCTTTTAGATCTGTTCAGTAAAAACATTTATTTCAAGTAGTTGTACTTTTGTATATGAACTTGGGTGTGAACAAAAAACGGTAAGTTAATCATACGTAGGTACATTATATGTAAACAGATCATTATGATCGTAATAAATGCATTACTAGAATTGAGATTCGGATAGAATGTGCATGTAGTCTAGAAATCAGGGTTAGTTATTAATTAATATACTGTAAGCTAACTTGAACAAACTTAGTATGCTTGACCAATGGGAGTTCCTTTTTTTAAAGTTAAAGAAGGAATTTCAAATCATCTTTGACCTCTACTGTGCTATTTTAAAACCGCAATTATCACTTCTTGATAGATTGATTAATTGGTGTTTAACGTCCAGAAAGCAATATTTTAGCTATAATCAGGACATATTACTTCCTGAAAGATAATCTTTTAAAAATCATTGCCAAACTTTTCCAAACTACTCACGCTACTAAGAACAGACAAGTCTTAGTAAAATTTTATTCCATGTGAATGATTTTAGACAATCAAAAACATCAAAATGTATATTTCCGAACGTTTCGGCTTTACAGCCTTCCCAATCAGACATTCATTGCATAATGATGAAGTTATAATAGCATTGACCATATAACAGAAATAAACCTGGGATTAAGTGATGCATCTAGAAACAGCTTTGCACATGAAAACGATAATATATACACTTGTTTATTTCCTGCTGCGTTTACATTAAGATAACATCAAGCATTCTTTACTTTATAGATTTGCGACCAAATCTTAAAAAATTATAAGGAGACTGTTCCATCAGTCATGCCAATTGGTTCTGGTCGTCGTGCAGGCCATGAAGAAAACGAAATTTGCGTCGCTTGTTGTACCGGACGAAACTGTAACAAAGCAGATTGTTTCCAACTTATAAAAAGTATGTCAAACAATAAAACCCTTTACCTTACGTGATAGTTATTCTAAATTTTATTCTTAAGTGGGTTTATTACCATACAATCAGGAAATTTACTATAGGACGCTACCGTTAATTATATGCTATAGCAAAAAGAGACGTAACAATCGAGATCGATGCAGTGTTTTGTCAAAAATTATTCAAATTATGTCACAAAGCCCATCATCTCAAGTGTATGAAAGACAATTTTTCTAAATGATTTTCTATAATGGACAAAACAGTATGAAATTTGAAGATTACATTCAATCTGTTGGTTACATGGTATTTTAAGACGGGTTTATGTCTTACAATGGAAATCGTTGAAAAAATTTTCAACATAAATCTTTGTAAAATTATATTGAGGTAATATAGTCAATACTTTTAACCAAATGTAACAACAGAAAATGTTAGGAAAAAAACAAAAAAGAAAAATACTGAAAATTTGTTATATGGAAAAATAGATTCCATAAGTAGTCAATTGTGCTTTGACATACATGTCATAAAACAATAAAAATATCAATAATACAATAACTAAGTAACACAGGTAAGTACAAACCTTAAAGAATTCTTTCTTTAGCAAAATGATGCCGACAGATATCGATGTTGGATTCGATATCGTTGCAGTCTGCGCTCGTTGTTAAAATATGAAAAAGTGAATTGTCAAAGTGTTACACGCACAATTTTTGACAGTTACTAAATACCAAATAAAATTAAGTAATCATTGATGCAAGAATATGTCAAGACTGTTTATTTTAATATATGATAATTTTTCAGATCAAACTTGCATTGACAAGACCATTTGCGGACCTTGAGCTGTACTTGATGCTACTAAAATGAACAGTCTGTCTGCTTGCTATTTTAAGAATGTATCATTAAACCTTAACTATATTATGATATCAGTTTACTTACTAGAGGCCTTTTTTATCTATAGAAAAATCTAAAAATCTCAATCAACGTCAAATGTTACTTTTAAGCATGACACGTAAAACCTGAATTCATATTAGCAATATGCTTGTCTGTTGTAAAGGATCTAGTTGAATGGCCTTGTACCACGTTGAATAGAAGTATGCACATTCTTAGTTACTAATATCAAGAATGGTTTTCTTTAATGTGCGTTAACGCTACTTTCAACAATTTTACAGCTATAAAACAATATGAACTAATATATGCAATAATATTACCATACACAGTTCAAAGGAAAAGGTAATGAAAGGGAATTCGTTGACCCCCTCTTCAAATAACCTAGCTTTTCAGTAATTTTACAGACATAGCATTTAAAATATGTTCTTAATTTGGTGCTATCATGCTCATGCGCGATACACTTTACGTGCTTCCATGCTTGCCAAATATATAGGCTATGTTTAATTCAGCTTTAATTTGAAGACGGTCTAGGTAAATTAACTTCTATTCTGCTAATTAAATATTTACTAAATGTCTAGATTACTTTTACAGGCAGGCTCTGGTTTAAGCAACTATAGAAAAAAATTATCTCGTAAAAAATTACGCTTTTCTCATGCAAAAATGTTTGGTTTTTTGGAATTACACACTTTTTAAACAAGAATTTGATAATTACTATTTCTTCGTCAAATTTTATCACAATATAAATTAATAGAAGATACAGACAGAAGTTAATTTTAAATAAGAGCTGGTCTTGGGAAAAAATTTTTGTTGGTAAAAAACTGTTAAAAATGTAATAAAAATACCTTTCTTGTAAAAGATTTAATTTTCATTATTTTTGAATATACCGAACTCGTTATATAAAAAAACTGTGTGTTTAAACCATTAATAAATAGATTTGATAGTAAGATTAAAAGTCTGTCATAGTATTTTAATATTTTATGGAAATTATGAGTTAATAATGAAAGATATTAATGCTAATTTAACCATCAATGCGATATTTATTCTGAGATTTCCAGAAAAAAAAAACGGAGGATGGACATGCGTCCTGCATTACGTAAAGTCAAACCAATTATTTTTGTGTGACCTTATTGGTAAGACAAACTGTTACACAGTTATATAATAGCGAACGAAATATCTATTTTTGCAAAAAAACTATATTTCAATTTAATTTGTATTAAGTTTATCCCAAACATACTTTTAGGAAGATATATAGATCCATTTAAAATGTGCAATTAAATTCTATTTAGATGTCTTACCATGCATAGTTACAGCGGAACTGACATAATCCGAAAACATTAACATAGTCACTGGACCGAGGTCAATGTCAGTAGACACCCATATGGCTTTCATCTGTATGTTTACAAAGACACTGGCCTAATCCAAAACTTAAATGTTGTCACCGTAAAATCGAGACCAAGGTCATATGGCACTTTCTAGACTGTCATATGTTTTTCAACAGGAACATTATTACCACGTATTGTCATTACACTATGCATAGTTAATCTGACCTAATCAAAACACTTTACCATATTCACTGGACCATGAAATTGTAAGTCAAGGTCAGGCAACACTTGTACTATTCAACAGGAACCTATTTGCCATGCCACTCATTCATCCTAACATGCATAGTTACACCAGAAGTGACCTTATTCAAATATTAGCGCTGGATTATGAATTCTGGTCAATATCAGGTGACACCTACCAGACTTACCAGTACTATTTATCATCTTGCAATGCGTGGTTACTAAGAAACTGACCGAACTCAAATAATTTTAACGTAGTCGCCTAACTGAATTGATAATTAAAATACACATTGTATATTACTACTCATGATGCGGGAGTTTTGGCATGCCATACAACCTGGTTTAACTCATCATTTTTTTTAAATCCATGTACCAAGTCAGGGTCACTGCTGTAATTACTACATTGTTGGTTGTTGGTTCTGTAGTATGCCGGTTTCTTGGACTTGGATTTGTGGATGTCTTTTGTGACAATTACTATAATACTATGATACCTACTTCTCTGGTGGGATTATATACATCTGGCCTGCTTGAGCTCGAAAATCTAATTTGGATTGTACTATGTTCTGTCCATGTAACATTGTCATAGGCCTAGCATCAGGTACGGCAGGTACGGCTTCCGCCGTACCAATAACGTTTGCAGGTACGGCATGCCGTACCAATAATTTTCAGAAATAAACAGAATTGTTCATATTTTTCTATTTTTATGCGATGCTACGCCTCTGATTGTGTCCATGTCCGCGAAAGATCGGTCAACATTCAAAACATAAATTTGAAAAACGGCCTTCACAGTATCAGTAAAAAGTACTGATACCAAATTTCTTTTTTGCATGGTTAGGAAAAAGTTATATAGATCAAAGCTGTAGTGTTTAATTAAAAAGTATTAAATATTCACATATGTATAACGATAGTTTCTGCTATCCATAAAACATTATTTCACAGGGTTTCCATTGATTGATTGATTTATGGTGTTTAACGCCCGAGCAGAAATATTTCTGCTATATTCAGGCGATACGTGGTTTCCATAAACGGTAACTGACAAAAAACAAACACGAGTAGAAAATGCTAACGTTTAATTTAACGAGAAAATAATTTTACAATATAAAGTAGACTTAATAATAGAAATAATATAAATAATGTACGCAATACTTGCCAAACGTCACAGTGTTAAGTAATAACTTTAAATTAACAAAAATGTTGGGGCCTTTGTTGCCGAGTGGTTAAAAGAAAATAATAGATAAGTAGTTTTTATAACATCTATAATTATTGTGTATGAAAAATTAAGTTGTCAATTACCATTTATTGAGACATATCAAGATGTGATCGCTGAAGATTTTTTACTTAAATGAAAATGAATTCTAGAACAGTCTTATCATTTTGTTGTTCGCGTGTATACAAACGACAAACACAATTCAATTCTTTTAAATGCTTTACATTTACTTCGATGGAACGTTTGTTTTGCGAATTTCACACGTATCGTCCACTTTCGGTAGACATATGATTTGTTCAACTTTTTACGGACTAATTTGGTTCTTTAAAATATTCCATTTTCGGATACTTCATTATCATTTATCATTCAAACTTTCTAAAATATGTGACAAATGAAAGTAGACTAACAAACAAAAAAAAACGTCCGGGCTATAACCAGCGTTTGGCGATCTATTAGCCATATGCTTACAATCTTCGAGCTAACCAATTACGCCATGTACGCACGAACGTTTTTTTACAAAAATAAGACCTATTTATGCGTCAAAATGCTGACGTGATATATTTAGTGATAGATTACACTAATTTTTATACCATTTATTATTATTACGTGAAAGAATTACAAGTTGTAGCTTAACATCTATTTAGTCATATTAAGATGTTATCGCTGAAGATTTTTTCATGAATAACAATGTTTGGAACAGTCTTTTCAGTTTTTTGTTAAACAAACAAATTTTTTTACATTTCTCCTAACTTTTTCTGGGGCCAGTTGTTCAAAAGTGTAGTAAGACTAACGCAGTCGTTAAAGTGTTGTTATCGAGTCGTTAAAATTTAACGATATTGTTAAATGGTGTTCAGAAATATCCTGCGTTTAAATGTTATTAATATTATCGTTAAATTTAATTACATTTTGACTCAGGATTATTTATTTAACGACTTGTTAAATATGGCAGCCTTTGCCCCATTTAATGTTCCACCAAAGGGAAAGGCATTTTAGAAATAAAGATGCACTTTCTCTTGATTTTTCTGATGCTGAACTGAGGGAGAGATATCGCTTTGGTCGCGAAAGTATATTATTCCTGTCAGAAATGCTTAAAGATGACCTTCAAAGGAACACCCACAGAAATCATGCCCTGACTGTCCCGCAACAAGTCATGATTACTTTAAGATTCCTGGCCAGTGGAAGTTTTTTGCAAGTTATTGGAGATACTTTAGATATGGTTTAGTTTAGTATATTTTGTATTAATATTGCAAAGTTCATTTTTCACAAAACAATTTTGTCTTCAACCCATAAACATTTCTTTTCATACAGTAGTTTCAGTAAAATTATTCACATTACTCTCACAATTACTTAACCAAATAGTGTTAACTGTTGAGCATTTCTAAAATGAATAAATTGTACCATGTTTGTTTACCCCCCCCCCGTTTTCCATAAAAAAACCAAAAAAAAACCCAAAAAAATTTAAAAACAAGAAATATTTGATACATACTATATAGTACAACAGGAACATGTTTTTCCTGTACCAATTAAATTATCTTTAATAATGTGTCATTGTGTGTATATTAAATAAATATAAAAATAAATACCTTTCTATATAAGGTTTGGATAAAAGCACTGTTTCAAGAGTGGTTAAAGCAACAACTGAGGCATTGTGCAGAAGGAAAGACCAATTTATGAAGTGGCCAGTAGCGCAGATGAACAGAAATGTGACGAAGGCAGACTTTTTCAAGTTGGGTGGTTTCCCTAATGTGATAGGTGCTGTTGATGGTACACATGTGTTAAAATCCAAGGACCGCATGTGGATGAAACATCATTTGTCAACAGAAAAGGGTACCATTCTATAAATGTGCAAGCTGTTTGTAATGCACAAGGTAAATTGACACTTATATCAATGAAAAAGTTTCCTGGATTCTCCCATCCTCTTTTATTAGATAGCCAATGTATAAATATAGTGTATTTCAATGTTACACGTCAAATTGTGTAGGTGGGGAAGCCTAAATAAAATTTTAAAAGATAATTATAACTTGCATACAAATACACCTTTATTTCCACCTCCATCTGACCTCTTTATTAGGAAATGGTTGGTACTTTGAATTTTTCCCAACTTCATAAACAGCAAATTGCAAAATTATTATGGAAATTTGGATTTTTAAAATATAAATTATTACAACAGAATGGAAAAAACAATTTAATTCATGTTAATAAACATAGTATCTTTTGTAGGTCAACATATGTAATATGTTAGCATTTCAACTATCTATAAAGATATAATTTCCAAATTGTTTAAAGAACACTTAGTTTTTACACTTATTGAACATTTTGTCAAATGTAAAAATAACAACAACGGAAACAATTTGTAAACAACAACGAAATCGATATATAAAACAAATATTAATTGTAAGAGGTAGAAAATTGTCCTTAGTGCTGAGTGATACTGGTATTACTTGATTTATAGTTTAGTGTAGTGCTAAGAAAAGAGCAAAAGAATTAATATCTTCAAAGAAATTTGAATTGTCTAAAATTCTTTGAAAAAGCTGTATCTTTAAATTGTTTTTTATCAGTTCCCTTTCCAGAACAGCACATTGTAAGGCATATACATCCTCTGCAGTTTTTATTTTCTTGCTAGGTGGTGGAACAACATCAGATCTGTAATTAAGAAATAATGAAAATCACTACGACTTATGTTATGAATTTATTGTAATTATAGTTTTAGTTAATAAGACATGTAATAAATAAAAAATACTTCAGTAATTTTTCAGTAAAATAAAATAAAACATTACTATGTATCAAGTCATGGCTTAATCAAACAAATTTGTTCAACTTTCACTTCCTGAAAAAAGCTATATTCAAAACATGTCAATTAGGAATTTTATGCATTCTTTAAAAGTTCCATTGACGTATGACAGCATTGAACAAAGCACATTTTCACTGAAAGGCAAGCTTCTCTTGACCGCTGGTTTCATTGAAAATGCGACGAATGATTCTACGTCGATGGTTTAAACCAGTAGAAATCTATAATATTGATGAAAGATATGTGATGTAAATATTACTCTATATGTTGTGGGTAATTTTATTGAAAAATAAGCATGTATTTTTAAAACCAAAGTTACAAGTGTACCTTTTATTACAGTACATGCCTTTTCAATTTCAGCATCCTGTGTCCTTGGTGTTTCTTGTGGCACACTAGCTTCCCCTATCCTACTGTGGTGAACTTCTAGTCTATTCCTCCAGATTTCTTCAGTCAAACTCAATGTTGTGGGGTTGTCTAAATAATGAATATTAATCAAAAGGGGAACAACTGAATTACCATTAGTTAATATAATATGGATCAGTATGTAATTGCATGACCAAATTAAAAATTTGAAATGTCTGTTTACAAGAGAATTTGAAATGAAGTTAGCAACTAGTTTCTTGCAAAATATAACTGTATTAATAACCATAAATTTTCTTCTTTTGTTCTAAAATTTAATTTAGAATTAAATAAAACATTAGGTTCAATACAGACTTAAAATAGCATTCAAACGTTTTAGTATGTAAAGAGAGACAACTCTAATTCATTTGTTTGACAATACTATAGTTTTTAAATTTAGTGTTACATGTTATCTCTTTATACCAAAAGATTTCAACTTAAATTAATATTTTTATGATTTTCATTAGTATTTAAATATTCATTTACATTTCCTTTTTCATTCATTATTCACGCTTGATTTTTTTAATTGCAAGTGGACAACTTTTGCATTGATGTATGGGACCTTTCCCAAAATTTGGTAGTCTCTATCACCCAGACGCATATATAATAGCGTCTGGGATCACCTTGTTGTAATTACGCTACCAATAGGTGGAGACAAAACAATTATTCTATTTTAGAGCCATATTTTTAGACCAGGAAAACCATGCAAATGCCTATATTTATAAAATGACATCACAGTAAGTTTCTCTCTTGATTCTGCATAACAATTAAATTTATTTAATTAATTGATAAAGTAATATTTTATAAAAATATTCAAATGAAAACTTTGGTACAATTTTTTATACACTCCGTGATATGAGCGGAAGTAATTTTTTAGATAATAAAAATATCATCCAATCAAAAATTACGCCCAGGTTTGGGCGTAATGATAACGAGTTCAATATAGAGATGAATCCAGACGCACATATGCAATTAAACGTCTGGATAATCGACACTACAAATTTGGCGCAGACAAGTTATCAGGTGCTAAAATAAAGAAACAGTTGTAAGCAGTAATTTTACCTTTAAAATTTAAATGTCTCCTGTATTTTTCAAAACCTTGTTTACAATCTTGCAACAGTCTTTTAATTTAAGAAGCAAATCTCCTTTCTATTTTTGCCGAAGGGGTGAAGGTCATACAAAATAGGAAATCCCGGAAATCCCCGTATTTTATAAACAAAGCAGACGATATTCCATCAAAACCATTTGGAATGGATGTTATAACGGAATAATCACTATTAATGAATTAAACAAAGATAATTACAAGTAATGGTTATTTTGGTCTTGAAATGACTCCAAATATTATAATTGTTACCTTCATTTACTATGGTTGTTTCTAGTCAACCATCAATTCCTCGAAAAGTGGCTGTCTCCTTCATTGAATTGTCTCCTGTATTTTTCAAAACCTTGTTTACAATCTTGCAACAGTCTTTTAATTTAAGAAGCAAATCTCCTTTCTATTTTTGCCGAAGGGGTGAAGGTCATACAAAATAGGAAATCCCGGAAATCCCCGTATTTTATAAACAAAGCAGACGACATTCCATCAAAACCATTTGGAATGGATGTTATAACGGAATAATCACTATTAATGAATTAAACAAAGATAATTACAAGTAATGGTTATTTTGGTCTTGAAATGACTCCAAATATTATAATTGTTACCTTCATTTACTATGGTTGTTTCTAGTCAACCATCAATTCCTCGAAAAGTGGCTGTCTCCTTCATTGAATTTATATTTTTCTCTGCTATGGAGGGTCTTGGTGGTGGTGGTCCTCCTCCAGTCTTCAGTCTTTCAGTTCTCTCTCTTGTAAATTTCTCCTTTGCTCCTCTGGTCATATTCGCCATTTGTTTCTTACTTCTTCTTCTGTTCTTTTGCACACACCTAAAGCATTGACCTCTTATGTAACCTCTTTCCATATTTCCTGGTTTTTTGCATTTGTCATTTCATTGGAAAATGTACCTCTCAGAAATTCCAATTTTTCTGTCACCCTCTCACTAATTAAAAGAGTTTCAGCTGCACTGAAATTCAATTTCCTGTCTCTTGAAGGTGTCAAGACACTAAAGGGGACCAATCAAATTTGGAACATATAAGAAAATAGTACTTAAAAACAAAATAGTCCTGTTTATCTTAGTGTATATTAAAAACTACTAACTGGATTTTAATGAATGAAAGTTTTTCTGTAAGGTGAATATATTAGAAAAAATTTCAGTCCTAACTTGCTGTGTTCTAATGGTGTTTAGTATGTTTTATGTCACATGCACTACATGACCTATAAACCAATATTTTCTGAAAAGAAAGAGCTATTTTTAGAGCGGGGTTTACCCCGGAAGCTGGTTTTCTCTTGGAAGGTTTTAAAGAGGTCATGAAATTTTGAGAGAACATAGGCCTGTCACGTACGATTCTGGATATATATGATGTCGGTCAGGTTGCACTTAAGGTAAAAGAGCTGCTCTAATTAAAAAAAATAACAAATTTAGTAGAAAATCTTAAAGAATTGGATTAGTGTTTACACACCTGAAGCCTTCTCCTGGGTAACTTCAGCCATATTTGTTTTTGTACAGGAAGTACAACTATTGCAATGCATTATGGGTAAACAAAGAGTCGTTAGCAGGTTCTCTTTGGTGCTAGCTAATTTAGTCGTTAAATGTTTTTGAAACAACAAAACGACTTTGTTAAATATATAACTTAATCATCGCTAACTTAAACGACACTTTTGAACAAATGGCCCTTGGGGTTTTCCGATCCGGTGATTCCGCACATGTTCTTTTATTTTCGCTATTATTGTGGTAAACCTATTTATTTCAGCCTTCTGTGGACTACTTGCGTTCTTTAAATGTTCCATTTTCGGACGGTTAAATTCTCAACTTATTTTTTCACAGTTTTTGCTTTTTAAAATATGATAAAAAAGCTACGCTAAAAAACGATCTTTCAAGACTGTAATCAATCTGGAATAATGCATGATAGATTTATTTTATCCCTATATTGATTTGTTTACACATATTTTAACTAAGTTTGTCAACTATTACCAGCATTAATAGATCTGTATGCATATTCAGAAATACAAGTCCGGTCTGGTTGGTGACTTATATACAATGCTGAATAGTACAGAAATCCCACAAATTTTTGGACAAAATTTATCTTTTTTACATGAGCGGACGCGTGTACCACAAATATATTTTAAATATTAAAAACTGTTTTTCCAACGAATAACACACACAAATATCTTTGTGGTACACGCGTTTGCTCATATTTAAAATGGTGTTCAAAATAATGAAAACATACCGATTTTCACTGGCCACTACCATTAGTATATTTTAGTAAGGGGCATATAATAATCTTACATAATAAGAAAAGAAAATAATATTGATTTTCTGTAAGACAGTATACTGTACCATTGAAAAAAAACAATATGATCATTAAATTTTAGGGAAAATAAGGGGCCAGTGACGGTAGGTTATCCTACGTTGTCCTCTGATTTAAAGAAGTTGACAGTTACTGATTATTTACTGTTCACGATATGTAAATCGCTGCATAACTTTCCCGTAAGGTAATTACAATAAATATCTTTTCACTGATTGCGTCTCTCCTAAACGAAACAGTTCAATGCAATTAATTGCAGTAATTTAATTATTAAAATTTATAAAAACTGTTATTTACTGCTTAAGATCATGACCGTATTTGTAAATTTTCACCTTGATTTACAATGACATATATAAACTAAAGCAGTCCTTGACAGTTATCATTAATATATTCGAATTGGTTTTGAACGACTGATATTTGGTGTAGCGGTCCTTGTCAGTAATTATTAGTTTTTAAATTGATTAAGAATGACTGACATTCACTGTAGCAGTGCTTGACAGTGCTCATTTATATTTACATTGACTTAGAATAACTGATTTGTATGTGAACAAATTTATTTAAAATGCTTTAAAGGATGATTTTAAAGAAATCACAGCATTCGTTAATTATTACTGTAATGAATGGTATGAATTGGACATCTGTATGAATAAATTCATAAAATAATTTTTTTAATTTCTTACATTAGGACCAAGGTCCTCTGATTTTGGCAAATGTTTTAACATCAACCATTTTTATATTGAAATTGTGTCATTATTTGAATAAAACTTAAATACCTAAAATAAATTGTAATATCAATTTTTTTTCGTTAAAATTTACTTCTTATCAAAAGATTGATAAAAAATTAATACATAAATAAACAAACACACAAATAAATAAATAAATAAATAAATAAATAAATAAATAAATAAATAAATAAATAAATAAATAAATAAATAAATAAATAAATAAATAAATTTCAGGTCGATAAAGGTAGAGTAAAGAACAAAAACTCTTTTGTGATCTTCAAACCAACATTGTTCTTGGTAACATGTTCATATATGTGTAGTTTATATATGCGCTTAAGTAGATATTGACATAGTACACTGAACAGAGATATACTATTGTCTTTTGATATAAATAAATGTAACTTATACAAAGTATTAATGAAGATTATTAACAGACGACATATATACCAAAACATTAACCCATACATTTGTATGAACGAGACACTAATATTTCAATTTTATACAATTTATACCTATTTTAAGCTGTCTATTGAGTTGACTATGTGTACATGTACACACATTCATGATTGATTGATTGATTGGATGTCTGCTTTACGTCCAGCGAGCAGGATTTCAGCTATATATTTAGGACTGGAACAAGTTAACAAACAATAAATCAACGGAAAATGGGGGTGGGATGGGTCACAGGGAATACAATTTTGACTGCCACTGGAAAAGTAGGGAGTTTTGGGTAGGGTCTACAATGAGCCTACTTTTTTAAAATCTACAAAAGGGGTCTTTATCGTGCAAGGAGCGTGGCACTCTCCAAACACGTTACCCACTACGGTCCGCTGTCAGGCTTTCCGTATTATGACCAGACAACCCCCCAACGAGAGGGTCTCCCCTATCCGCCACCCAGGGACGCGCTGGGCTGCTCTGTGGGTCGAGCACTAGGAACCATCCCAGTATGGTCCCAGCATACATGCATGAATGCATGAATGCATACCTTTAAGAGCAAGAGTAGTGTACACATATGCAACATTTGGACCAGTATATTAAGTTCCTAAAAAACAAAGATTTTCTTCTTGGTTAACCTAAAACCTATGTTAATTGGTAATTAAACAACAACATGTTGTATCTTTTAACATGAATGATAACTCGTTTGTCTAATTTTATTCTATCAAAATGACGAAATATGAAAGAATGATTTTTTTCTGTGGTTACATTATATGTTTTTCAAATTGTCTTTCTTAACAGATAAAGTTTTACGATTTATCTCAAGATACAGATAAACACTCAATACACGTAGATTAGACAACAAAGCTGATTTTAATTAAAATTCAGCACTTGCCATCCATTTAAAGGAAATTAACTTATATGTTAATAAAGTATGGTACAACGATCTTCTATGCTGCTTTTAGACGCTTTAGTTTAGATTAGAAATCCGTCTAAAGATATACTGTGAAACCTGTCTAAACCGACCAATATCGTGGCTAGAAAAGATGGCCGATTTGGACAGTGAATCAGTTTATAAAGGTGTTTGAAAAATTTTATTGAGACGGGGTTTCATTCAACAAATAATGCATTGATGGATAATACCAATTGACTGTTATGTTATCAACCTTGTTGTTTTTTTATTTTAGTTAAGATATGTACTTTGTTGCTTTGTTTTGTAAACAAAGTTTTTATTTACGTTCGGTTTTAGTAACACTAGCAATTAATTGCCCTTCAGGCACCCCAAGTTCAAACGATTATAGGTAAATAGTTGTGTAAAGCTTTGAATTGGCGATTATCGATTTTTAATTAAGCCGCTTTTATGAGGGTTTTTATAGTAACAAATTGTGTATTTGCGAAGAATTTCCGAGAGAATTTAGCCATGGCTTTATATTTGGTCCCTATTTTTGAATACTTGTATATGAATGTACAGTATGTATAATAATCAGCTTGGAGTTTCTGACTAGGAAATTGATCATTGTACAATAAGATACTACGTCCTGCGGTGCTGTATATTTTGAATTTTCAAGTGGTATGAAACAACATTGTAGCGGTCGCCATTTTGATTTAGGAAAGTTTGTCGGATATAAGACTATTTAAATGTGAAAATTTACAGTTGACACTTACGACGACGACGGACGCCAAAAGATGACAAAAGCCCATCTTCCCCTTTGTAAACTGAAAATTTGTATTACGTTATTGATAAAATGTTTTGCAAATTTCACAGTAATTTGTAAAATCTTACAGATTGTCTGCGGAAGTTATCATGTCTGTAAATACATGTAGCATGCTGACGGACAAGGTATATACTGTTTCCGATTAGTACTAGTTGCATTTAGTTTGCTGAATGTTGCTTAGTATGGCAAAGTCCTGATTAATGTACCATTTACATATATGATCTCATCAAAATAGAAAAGAAATATTAGCGATTTCTCTTTACAACTACAAGATTGCACTCACTACCTCTTCCAACTGTAGTTTGTAAACTTGCTGAAATACGAATTGAGTCTAACAAAACGTCCTTAATTTTTGATCCCAAGAGGCACGTCAAAGATAAGGATATTCATATAAAAAACAGACAAATCGTAGAGATATTAATTTGGACACTAGGTGGAAGCTTAAGGTTCATTACAATCGGTATGTATAATATATTCTAATTTCTATGTAAAATCTGATTATTATTATCGGTTTAATATCGAAGAGACCAACAAAATGGAAATTAGAGCGTACATTATGGATTACACAATGAACGTTATATTTAGCAGTCCCAAGTGATCAAAATACATCATTTTGGTAATGTCAGCAAAATTAAATAAATTTAGCATTGATTTTAGAAGAGGAAGCAGTAACACAAAAAGAAGAGTGAAAATGATTTTATATAAACGTCATTCTATGCTTCAAGAATATTTTTGAAAACAACATGTAAAGGCTTCCGAGCGTTTAAGGTAGTATCTACTATTGATCTCGTTTTTCCAATGAAGATGCAGTTTCTAGGCTTACAGCATGCAGGGTGCTTCTGAATTTAACACTTACTGACAGTTTGACTGAACGAAGTTATGGGTTATCAAATATGTCATGATATAGGTAAAACATTACTAAAATCGGTTTTAAGACTAATTCAACCACATATAAGTCACTGATAATAGTACCATAACGCTAATATAAACAGTTGAAGCGATAAAAGAAGAGGATATTGATCTTTTCTTCATATGAAATATTATACTTCTTATAAGAAAAGTTGGTTCCGAGGGTTTATTATTTTTGCACAGATTTAACGCGTATGCCATAATAGTATGCGTCGTGTTGAAAATAATTTCCTCTTGCCGCCAATAAAGTTATGATGTAAAAATCACGTGACAAAACTGAGTGACTGTAATGTCAATTAATATTGTGGTGACTTCAAAACTAAATAAACTTTGAGTCAATGTTTAAGTACATAAAAGACTTGCACTTTCGTCTGCAAATCTAAACATAATTAATCCCTTATATAACTTATAAAAAAGTGAAGTGTTCCCTTGAATAAAATAGAAAACCTTATCTACATTTTTGGTTGGCAAGACTAATTTTTCTTCACATTTAGGATGTACATGTCGTTTAATTTTTCTTTTTGTAGGAAATTTGTTCAATCAATTCACGTGTGTGTGTCACGAAAAAACCCATTTTGAGTCTAATTAATAAAGTTGTGTTTAAAACTAAAGTTAAACTTCTTCAATAAATCAAAGTTTGTCGAACCGTTCAAATAGCGTAATCGGAAATTTGATTTAATGGAGTTTAGGGTGTGACATCATTCTCATTATGTTATGAGTAAACAATCTAAAGGTATTTCAATGATATTCCTTGCACTATGAACCAAAATAATGACTGACATTAACATACACAGTCCAACTTTTGTATTTATAGAAAATGATAGCAACTGTAAATTTATTTGTTCGTGATCTGTAAATCACTGTATGCAATGCATACAGTTCATGCCAGTTCATTACAATTTTTATCTGTTTACTGATTATTATGTCCTGAAATGAGACTGTACATTCATAGGATTGTAAAAACCTGTTATCCTCTGCATCAGAGCACTCATAAATTTTCAACCGGATTTAGCATAACTAAATTTCATTTGATCATTCCTTGACAGTGATCATCTATACACTATGAATTAAAACAAAAACTGTCATTACCATACACAGTTCAAATTTACTGTATAAAAACTGATAATTACTGTAAATTTACTGTTCGTGATATGTAGATCACTACAGAATGCACACAGTTAATATCAGTTCAATTTCGTAATGTCAGTGCAATATTTATCTTTTTACTGATTACTTCTGTCCTGAACTTACACAGTTTCTGACAGTTAAGTACAGTACTTTTGTAGGATTGAAAAGAACAGTTAGACAATGCATCAGAACTTGACAGTGAATTACTGTTATGCACTGTATCAGGCCTTGACAGTGATCATCAATATTTACCTGGATTTAGCAGACTGATATTCGCTGCAGCAGTCCTTGTCAGTCGTTATGAGTTCTTACCTTGATTTAGATTGACTGATATTTACTGTAGCAGTCTTTGTTAGCCATCATGTGTTGTTACCTTGATTTAGTGTTATTGAAGTTAACTGGAGCGGCCTTTGACACAAAAAATACTTTCTCTTCTGTACTTTTCTATATACATATATAGGCATTTGTCAAAAAAGATCAACAGTGAAGACCGGATTAAATGAGAGTTGAATGGATAAAAATGGAAAAAGTGTCGAATTAACCCTATAATTCCATTTGTTCCTAGAGCCAAAAAGTTTTTAGTTTAATTCCATTGTTTCCTCCTAACATTAACTCTTCTTACTTGTCATTTCACATCCGTTTACATATTTACACACAGTGACACCAGTTAACTGAATATGCTTTATCCAAATGGTTGTAACAAACAGGGGTGCGATAATTTACCCGAGTGAGCGTGAACGATTTATTAGCCACAGAACTTTTAACCAGTAAATAGTTCCAAATAGTTCCACAGAGACGCCCAGCACATCCCAAGGGGGTAGGTAAGGGATGCCTTCGTTAGGAGCAATTAGGACCACAGTGAGTAAAATGTTTGGGCCGTTCCATGCTCCTTTCACGTTATAGACCCTTTTTGTAGTTGTTGATAAGAGTTGTGGCCGCTACAAAAGGCTAAATATTTTGCATCTACCTAAACTCCATACTTTTCCAGTGGCACTTACAATTGTTGGCCTTTTGGTCAATCTTTTATTGTTAGGCATGCGCCTTTTGGATATCCGATGATATTTATTCCAAAACTTCTAATTTACTAATATGTTTAAGAGAAACTAACCAAGTTTGAATTTCAAATCCTTATAACATTGTTAGGGTTGGGTCTGGTTATAATTCTATCGTATTTTTATTTAAAAAAATCTGATGATCAATTATATTTTACATATATACTGAAAACCAAATGTGTCACATGTTAGATTTTCTGATTGACAACATATTCGTCATGTTTGGAGGATATGTTTTTCAACAGACTGTTGGTATTTCAATGGGTAATAATTGTGCTTCTCTCCTCGCCGACCTGTTTTTGTACTCTTATGAGGCTGAGTTCCTAAAAGCCCTACTGAAAAAGAAAGAAAAGACACTGGCTCAGATCTTTAACTTAACATTCCGCTATGTTGATGATGTTTTATCCCTCAACAATGCTAAATTAAGTGATCATTTACATTCAGTTTAACCTAGCAGGCTTGAAACTAAAGACACCACCAATACACTAAGGCCAGCCTCTTATTTAGACCTACTTCTAGAAATAGACTCAGGAAAACTACAAACTAGACTCTGCGGCAATTGTGATGGCATCAACTTTCCAATTGTTCATCGACAGCAACATTCCAGCAGCTCTAGCGTTAGTGTGTACATTTCACAATTTATACGTTATTCTAGATCCTGCGATCGGTATTCCGATTTTCTAGACTGATCACTGCTGTTGACTGCTAAACTACCTAAACAATGGTTTGTTGAACCTTGTTTGATGTTATCTTTCCAGAAGTTCTATGGTCGATCTGACATTTTTGCCGAGTCATACCTAGCGTTTCCTTTTCCTGGATTTGACTTTTCCTTCGACATGACAATGAGTTCCTCGACGGCTTTCTAATTTTTGGCGGGCACTGCTTACTCGTCCAGAGCACCTGAGTGCAACCATTATTTTTATTGGGTTTTAGTTAACCTCTGTGTTTTATTTTGTTTTGTTTTTGTTGTGCTTGTCTATATCTGGATTTGTAACTGTCCCATGGCTTTTGGCTCTTGTTGTCCGGTCGGTTTTCTTTGCTATTTTCTTGATAATACTAATTGAACACAGATGATCAGGTTTTAGCTGTGACATAATGTTTTTACACTTTTTAGGAACTTTTCTTCACTTATCTTCTTAACTTAAAATCAGAAAAGGGAAACGGTTGCAAACACTTAGTAAATTTAAAGTTTAGTTGTGTTGGTTTTGTTTTGTTTTTTTTTCTTAGTACAAAGGTTTAAACTACGATATTGTAGAACCTCTTAATAAAATCCCCTTTTTTAATTGTCTATATGGATCACAAAACAATGCCTCCACATTTGCAAGAGAGAATTTAGTATGATAAACATCTCGGCTACTCACACAGTCTTGAAACATAACAATAATATACAAGGAATCAAATGAAACAAAATCGAAACAAGTAAAGATTGTAATAATCTCCGAATCAATAAAAGTCATATTTACAAACAATTCAATTGAAGCAACTTAATGCCTTATTACAATAAAGTTTACCACGAGTAAAGTTATTTTATTATTTGAAAACAATATTTAGTTTTCTTGTTTGAAGTAATACGATACAGTGAGCATTTTTTCGTCCAATATTTATTTGAAAGCGAAGCCAGGTAATTAGTGATGACCACTCCCCACATATACACACAAACATATTTTTCGACAAGAAAAGAGAGATTAAGAAAGGAGAGATGAAGTCGAGAACATCCTTAAAGCTATTTTAGTCATAGTTTAACTATTAGGTGCGGTAACGTTTTGAGCCTTGAAGAGAAAGTTTCTTTGCACGCTATTTGGAGAATTTCCTCACGGTCTTAGATTCTGTTATTAAATTAGAGGCCTTAAATGCGTATTTTATTTCAATGATATGTTTTTCATGAGTTTTAATATGAATTTAAAATTTAATAACACAGCAGACCTTCGTAACGTCACGCACTAGAAAGTTCGTTGGAAATACGGATAAGTATTTTTTTTATTTCAATTTTTAATGATTGATTGTTATTACGTATAATATTGCTTCCCGTTTTAAGTATACGACATGTGTTTAAAAATGTGTGCTGTACTTGCAGCTACTTAAGAGGTGAGGAAGGCTACATAAGAGATATGTTAATTGTTTTATTGTTTATTGCACTAACCACACGCAAAAGATGATAACGTGCTGTTATGAAGTGATTTTTATTACATTGTTAGTTTTATAACAAACTGATATACTTTGATAATTACTGTTAATTCTGAATAACGACATCATACGGACATGAAGTACATGTATTTCTTCAGATTTATCGTAAAACTTCGTCTCTTTTGGAAGACAATTTAAACAGCGTATTATGTTCACAAAGTTCAACTTATTTCGTATATATCTTATCATTTTGACAAATGACAAGACTATAGTTAATATTCTGGACAAATGTTATAATTTCAAATCAATTAGGATACAAACGGTCATATTTTTGTTTATGCAATTGTACACAAATGTAGAAGTAAATGATTTTGTATCTGTATCTTCTGCTAGAAATATTTAATCCATAATTTGTATATACCTTTATTTATAACAAAAGGTGACAGTATATCTGTTCAGTGTTCAGTGACATATGTGGCTGTGTGGTTAAGATAGTTGATCAACCATTTATTACGTGGTCTGTTATCAGGTTTCGGGTTTCAGCCTCCGGGCAGGGCAAGCTCGACTTATCTTACATGGTTTACCAGTTTTCCTAACGAATACTGGAGGTTTCTCCGGATACTCCGGCTTCCATTCACAATACAAAACTGGACGCCATGATATAGCTGAAAAATTGCTGAGTGTTCTATGAAAAGTCCCGACCTTCCTTAGAATGTTTAATAACATTCAAAGAAACAAATACAAACCGTTCAGTGTTCTATTTTATTATTTATTTCAATTAAGCGTCTATATAAACAACCCATATATAATATGTTCTAAAGGACATTGTTTGTAAAAAGAGCTCATAAAAAAGCTGATTTATAACCACACCGACATTGAATTAATTTTTTTGTGTGTTCCTTATGTACTCCTATAGACTTGAAACAATATGTTATGATAAGTCGTGACTTTAAAAAGAGTTCATTTTCATTTAAAAGCAAATATCAGTTATTCTAAATCAAGATAAATATGCCTATTCCAAAAACTACTGTACTTAACTGTCATGAACTGTATCAGTTCTGGAAAGAAGCAATCAGTAAAAAAGATAAATGTTGTAATGAACTGACAAACTGTTTGCATTGTGTACAGTGTTACAGATTTTGAACAGTAAATTTACAGTAACTATCAGTTTCTATTCATTGAATTTTCATTGTGTCTGGTAATGTCAGTTCTTATTTTGGCATAAGTTGCATTTGGAGCATGTTAAACAAAATATAATCTATTTGTTTTATGCATCCTTTTAAATAAATAAAAAAATAAATAAATATTGTAATCGAATTTATAAAATTTATTAAGAAAAAAGAAAAATAAATCGTAGATAAGTTATCAAGTAAGCACTTATCTAATCGAAGTTCTTCAGAACACCACAGACTGTTACGTAATTTAAAACATTCACAAGGCCTATTATACCCACTACATGCAGCTTCAGTCGTTTTCGTACTTAAATCTGTTGTTTTAAATCGTCAATATCTTGCGGTTAATGTTTAATTACACAACATTAAAATTTCATTCAGGGCGATATCATAATTTATTTGTTGTTTTTGTGCAATAAGTACCATATTCAAAAATACATATGCCTGTTAAAAGAACTAACAACCAACTTGTTTGTATAAAAAACTCGGTGGAGTTTTTTCTAGTAAATATAAAATGTTCCTGAAAGAAACTTTTCAAATAAATATTTTCCCAAGTGTTTTTAAATCCCGAAGTGTTAATATCAATAACCAGATTAAAGATACAATTTGGTGATAAAGCTAGAAAACATCTTCGTTTTGTTGGTTGTCCAATGTTGATAGCTTGAGCACCGTTGATGATTAAACAAAAGGCTTATCTGACGTAGTAAACTAAGTATTGTTGGTACATTGTATCTATGAGACTTTTTTAAATGCCACATATTGGTTTCATTCTTTCTTTGATTGTTATTTAAAAAAGTGCAAACATGCATCGATCGTTTCGTTCTTTGAAAATTAATTTGCCATTGCTACAAGCACCAATTTAGGTGAACGAGATTTTTTATGATTATAAGTCTTACAAATGCATTCGAACGTGCAATGTTAACTGCATTTGCAATATAGTTAGGCGCCATGTTTAATGTGGCGCGTGGGCTACGTCATGGATACACTCAGTATCCGAGGGGAACGAGAATTTTATGATTATATGTCTTTAAAATTAATATTTTTATAGTTTTCTTTTAAACGCTTTTTCAGTACTATATTGTGGCCATTACCCTTACACATTCAGCTATTATAATCTTTGGAGTGCAACCATTGTATTGTTAAAGTTCTTCGTTAAAATGCTAATAAAATTCAACAACAATAAAAATAAAGAAAACATCGTTTAGTTTACTATCAAACTATCCTAAGTAATAGCTTGAAAGGCGGAACAATGAATATTATCTGTAGAAATATCTTTAAATACTGTGAAAGTACTTAAATTCGTGGGTATCAATTTTCGTGGTTTGGTGAAATTTTACATGTTCGTGGGTTCTTAAATTCGTGGACTGACGGTTTCCGAAAATGCAAAAAGTGAGGTAGCGATCAAAATAAATGATTACAGCAGAATCATTTTCACTGTTGATAATAAACATCAACATATAAAGAAGACAAAACTGTTTCATTACATGATGTTGTGTACGCGCGTGGTAACGAATGTAAAATTAAGAACACGGAAATCAATAGCTAATTATAAATACGGTTATGTATTAATTAATTGATTAATTGCAATAAAAACTACTTTGAGTATTTAATTCTCTAATTGTTATCTATAGAAGCATTCCTAGCCGAAGGGCATTTGTCACTTCATGTGTTGAGTAGCAATAAATACAAAGGTGTAATTTAATGTCATTTGTGCCACGATTGGTATTATCACAACATCATTTGATATAGCGTGTCATTGATAGGCACTAATAAAGATAAAGTATAGCTTATCTTTTAAATATTTTATTTGTTATTTTAATTTATGTTCAAAGGAGCAACCAAACTCATAATTCCGATAATAATTTGTTACTTTTTAACATCGAAAATGAACACCTCATATATCCCCACCTTGACCGGAAGTTGATGTTTCTTCGTACGTTTTACAATTAAATAATACCTACATTTAATAAAAACACAATTCCAACATGAAACCTGTAACATAATCATTCAGATGGATTTTGAGCTGAACATTAGTAATGGATCGAACCAGAAAATCATATATTACATTTACAAATAAATGTCCGATCTCGGACATTTTCAGATCGTTGTTCCCAAGTTCCCATTGTTTAATGAAGTTTTATTCTTCGTTGGATTTTTAATTTCGTGGTCCGAGGCCTCCACGAAAACCACGAAAATTGATACCCCACGAATAAAAAGTATTTCACAGTATTATTTTTGCTTATAGTTAAAATGATTGGACAAGTTTTTATAGCAGGTAAGTCGTTTTTTAAACTCCTTGACATTTCAGTACAACAGAATGAAAAATACAAGAATTATTATGAATACATATTGGTCATTGACTTATTTGCGTACAATTAGGCAAACACATTAATATTTTTGGAATTTGTATAATGTTTTTTATACTCAATGCGAAATTCCAATCTCAGTGGCACGTGTTTCGAAATGTTATAAGTAATGAAAAATTTATCACATGGTCATTTGTAATGTTTACTAACCTATCGGAACCAATACCGTAACCGCAGAATCCATTGTGTGGTCTGCTTTTGTGGCGGATATACAAAGCTAAAGTCCAATGGATATGATTAGGTGCAAGTTGAGCAACAACGAATAAAGGTCAATTGGTTTTAAAATTGATTCAGAATTTCAAAGGGAAAAATAAAACAGTAAAAAATTTTAAAAAAACATTTTCTTGCAGGAGTGGCGTTGGTCCTCGGTGTGTATTTCCAGTCATCTGTCAATGGTTAGTGTAAATTACACAAATTATTACCGTATAAGTGATTTTTTTTCGCGGTGATTTAATTTCGCTATATTCGTGGTAAAAGTTGGAACGCGAAAATAAAAACACGTGAAATATTAGGACAAATTAAAGAGTTATTCATTTTGATTACAGATTGCGAAAATTACATTACGCCAAAATAAACTCACACAAAAGCGCTAAATTCTCCACACTAAAAAAACCACTTGTACGGTATATTTTTATTGGCACATATATTATCAATAAACATCTATAGTATTACACTAAATGGTCGAATCATTTTCCACATTAACTAAACTTTGTGGCTTGCTACAAAACGCCGTCTGTACAATATCTTTTTTTCATCTGATAAAATATTTCAGTCCGATTATTTTGGCAAAGAGAAGACATTAAATACATATCCAGACTAAAATGAATACAATAATATTTGTAAGGGTGGGTTTTACTATGGTCATTTCTTTCCGTTCGTCCGTCGGGCTTCCGTAAATTACGTCCACTTGTTACTTCGGTCAATCATTACAGTAATATTTTATGGTAATACAAATATATATACGAATATACAGTCTTCTAACTAAACATGTTATTCAAGCGAACAATAATTTTAAAGCTGATTAAGCTTCATTTTTGCTCTAAATTATGTAAACTAGCAAATTTAATATGGAGGGATTCTAAAATATGTTCCGGATTTTACAAAAATGATTTTTTCCAGCTAGTATGACTTATTTCGGCTAAACTTAAATTAAAACTTCAAAAAATTGAGCCAATACTTCAAATGGACTATATTTAACAAAATTAACCGATACCATAAATAACATAAAACAGGCGAAAATTTCTGCTTCAATCTTTAGCAAAACCAACTTAAAAGATACTTTTCAAAGAAAACGTACTTAATATATTCCGGTTTTTCTTTATAATACTTAAATACGTTAGCTAATATTGCACTATTTTTACGCTATTCAACCGATCTTTGGGGAGTTTTCTTTTTTGTGCCTTGATCGTACTGATTGCTATTGTCAATTTCCGCACTATTAACACGATGCACGAAAATATCAGAGACAGTAATGTGAAATTTGAATGTTTTTCTTGATGTAGCGTCAATTCTGATTGGATGATTGGACAACGTGAATAATTGCATGGCACCACGGTTGATTAAGTTACAATTATCACAAGCGCAGATGTTATTTTCGGTAAACATAACATATCTTCAGTTAGTTAATTAAGTGTTTTTATTGCCCTAACATTACAATGAAAATAATCGTAATGTATTTGAATTTTTGCTGGCATCAATTGGTGATATGAAGGTCAGTAAACACAATTTTGCATTATCAAATGATTGATTCATTATTTAATATGAAATAATAAAATTTACATTGTTTTGTTGCAACACGACGTGTATTAGGTTTGGATTGCCTGTCGTGTCACGGGGCTGCAAATATCACCGACTGCCTTACTCAGACGGCTTCCTGTAAGGATGCCGAGGAGGTAATGCTACACTTCTAACTCTGACAATTGATATATCAGGTCAGATTTTCAATTTGGTGCTGAGCAAGGCAACATGATACAAGAGGAACTAATAAGAATATCTAATTTGTCCTTTGAGAAAAAAACATTTCTTAAAACATGTATTAGCGAGTTCGAAAAATATCTTAATGGGTGAACCAAACTTTTTTTAAAATGTCATATTTTTTCTTTTGTCTTTCAATTTTTGTATATTTTAATACCTCAACGAATGTTTTTAACATGCATTAAAATTATGTAAAATTTAAATGAAAAACAAAACTTTTAAGTAATTCATGATGAATTCAAAAATATCAATGGAAGACAGTGAAAGCTCTATTGGAATGGCAAATTTATAATTTTGACCGCATAAAAATATATAATGAACCTATAGGACATTTGCTGTAAGATAAAATTCAGCCTGTTTAGTATACCAACTGGTTAATAAACATTAACAATATTTACCTCCATCGAAACCAAAGTCGTAATTTCCAATCAATATTAAGATAAATATGTTAGAAAGCAAAGAAATTAATTTCTGTTTTTATATTCAACTTCAACATTAATGCATTATTATTTTATTTTTTTGCAGCAATGTTATCTCGACAAAGTTATTAATCCAGATTTGAATGCAGTGTTCAACGCAGGGTGCAGAGCAAACCTTGTAAGTAATTAATAAAAATATAATTATAGCTCATAGAATTGTATCGAACCTCTCACATTGTCACTTTGTATAAGAAAATGCAACGCACATTTTAGCTTAGACGCCAAAACTTGTCATGTTCTAGCATGACATTTTTGCTATATATACAGCTTTTGTATTCTGGGTATTTTAGGTTATGTAGAGATTCATAGGAGGACCAAGAAAGCACTATTTTTTACGTACATTGTTCTAGCATTTAAAGACGTAATTTCGGATAAAATAGTTAGACGGTAGAAATATGTGCCAAATGCTGGGAAAGTTTAGTCACAGTAGTCACACCTCGGTGCTGACAAGAATATCATTGACTCTTTCTTTGATATAGTCATTGTCTAAATTTACTGCCCTAAAATTTCGAAAATTATTTTAATTCTAAGGTTTTTCTTTTTCATGGGGTGTAGATAGCCTTAGCCGAATTTGGTTTAACGTTTTGCTGAACTTTTGGTGATTAAAGCTCTGCATCATCTTAATCGTTTGGATTTTAATGGGGATGAGTCTTGATTAGACAAAACGCGCGTTTGGCGTACTAAAATGCTATTCACTTTGGTATCTTTGATGACATTTCCTTTGTAATTTTAGTCACTATATTATTTTTGAGAGTCTTAGGGAAAGGGAAAATACTCATTTTGTTACTTAAAAATTAATTAAAATAAATGTCAGCTTTTATTAAGTAAAAAAATAGTGAAAGTTTTCTTTCAACAAAATAACTTTCGGTAGCTTTAATCTGGAATAATTCTGTTTTGCATGCTGCAACTATAATCCGAAAAGGTATAGTCTGATTGTACGTGTTAAATCTATTGGTAAGATTACTGACAGAATCTGTAAACACTTACTGTTACCGATTTCAACCTGTCAGCAATTTTGTATTTTTTAAACAAAAGTTCTATCAAGGTGCAATGTAAAAAGTTTTTTTTTCAATAGGATTAATTGGATATCGAAGATTAAAAAATACAACGGTTACATTTCATATTTCTTGTATATTTAGTTAATTCTTATGCCATTACAATACCTTTCTAGGAGATGGGATCAATTTAAAATAGTTAGTATGTGTTGTAAAAGGAGTTTTGTTTGGTCTGTTGTTTTAAAAAGAATTAATCCTTGAATTGAAACAGATACATGTATATTACTAATGAACGGTTTTAATTTACAGATATGTGATTTCATATCCGGTAATAATGATAAGAGATCTGCTTCGAAGCGACAGTCAACTGCATGTGCTCAATGCTGTAATACTGCTCCAGATTCATCATCTAACATTCCTTGTAACGGATATTTATGCAATCAATGTATGGACAAATATTGTAATCTTTTGGTCTCACAAATATTTTTTTAATCCTATACTCTGCAAGACTGTTTTAGAGTGGTTAAGGTACAATTGCTCATGTTACTACAATTGATCATCTGTCAATACTCAGGTTGCTTGTTCAAGTCTTACCGTGGGCAAGGTGTACTCGACTCCAATCTTAGTGTATTGCCAGTTTTCCTGCCGAAGGTCAAGGGTTTTCTTCGAGAACTATGGCTTCCTCCCTCAATAAAAACTGAAAAATTGCTAAAAGGCAGTACAAATTAGTTAAGAACATTCAAATAATTTTCTCATTTACAGCTCCAAAGCCACCAGGAGATACATGTGCCGTCTGCGATCGCGTTAGCAACGTTACCAGTTGTACAGAAAGTGAACAATGCCCCAGCAATGAGGTAAGATTTTTGAACATTCAAGGCTATATAATATTGTGTTAGGAATAACCTTCAAATACTATATATAAACCTGACACTTTCCCAGATTTTCTGATGAACAACATATTTGTCATGTTTAGAGGGTACTATTTGTGCTCCTCTTCTCCTGACTTGTTTTGCACACCTATGAGGCTGAGTTCTTGGAAGGCGTGCTGAAGAAGACGGAATAAACACCTTTTATTTCACATTACGCTATATTGATGATGCATTGGCCATGAGCAATGTTAACTTCGGCGATTATTTACATATTACCCACCCTTTCTATTTTTGAAATTACTAGCAATACATTAAGGTCGGCCTCTTACTTAGACTAGCCTCCAGAAATAGACACAGGAAAACTAAAACTAGTATCAAATAATGTTTTGGTGTACCTAGGTTCCTGTTTTCCTTTCGGAAGCCCTATGACGTCACCATGACTAAATCGATAGTTATATAACATCCATCTTTCAAGCAACATTATTGCTTAGTCATAGTAGTCTTTATCTTGGATGTAACTGTTTTCCTAGACGTGATAATGAGTGGCTCGACGGGTGCATAATTTGCGGCAAGCACTGCTTATTGGTTCAGAGTATCTGAGTGCATGCATGATTTTTATTGATTTCGGATCACATTCTGTTATGGTGTTTTTAGTTTTTGTTTTGTGTTCTATATGTATGTCTAAATCCGATTTTTTTAATAGTCCCTTGACTTTAATCTCTTGTTGTTCGGTAAGATTACTTGCTATTTTTCTGAAGCATAAATGAAATTTTTTATTATGAGTATGCCAGATGTCTGATGCACTATACAACCTTTTACATGTATTACCAATTTATATTTCTTAAACTAAATACCATGGAAATAGTTTAAAATTCATACAGTAATAATATTATATTTATTGGTCTATCTACATAACAGGTCGCGTTAAAATTGTTTCTAAAAGAATGCACTACCTTATGACATAAGAAGAGATTCATATTATTGTCATTGTTAAAGTGAAATTAAATGTAATATTTTTTTTAATGATTTAGTTACTGTTTTCTAGTCAACTTAAGAAACACATTATGTCAAAAATACTAATTCCCCTTTTTAATGTATGAGTACCAGATATGTAATTTATATTATTGCTATTTTTGAACGTGAAAACGCTTTATTGCAGGTCTGTTCAATTAAAGTAATAGCAAGTGGTAATAATCTAGTCTACGAACTTGGATGTGAACAAAAAACGGTACGTAGATTCTATTTCCATAAAGAAAAGCTGATGATTGCAGTTCTTGATTTCAGCATGGTTATTATACAAAACTAAATTTAAATGGTTTATGATGTCAAAAGTTATGGAATAGTTGCTGTTATATTTATTCGTATACAAAGTATGCTGACTTTACGGGCATTAGGCAAATATAATATTTGAACACAATGGCCGTGTTATCAAATTATCCTGAAGTAGGTCTCACACTTCTTCGAACATAATTAAGGACCAACTTAGGACAGTCGTAGGACGCGTCTTAGACCCCACATCTAAGGTTTCATAAGACCATCTGTCATATCTCCTTCCAGAGTATTCTTCTAAGAAATACATGTGATTAATTTAGAAATTGATGAACTCAACAAAATTGCATCGTGAACTACTTAAACAATTATATCAACGTCTAATGAATTTGTACCAAAAATATTTAATTATATGTAATTTAAATACATTTTGATAAATTAAAACAAAAAAAAATGTTTTTTCTATATGCATTTTAATGTGACATAATTTGGCACCAGTGTTATAGTTGATCAAAACCAGTTTGATTGCAAGGCCTTTTGTTTTGTTTAAAGATTATTTTGGTGCTTTGACCATACTGTTTGTATACAAATTAGACCAACATTTTAACAGGGTAAAGAACATATTAACACGAGTAAGAAAATGTGAATATATTTTACGTACACGGAGCTTCAAATGTTCTTAGAAAAGGTTAAATGCATAGGTCGTTGCTATTTAACAAACTTTTGAAAAATATATAAATAAAACAAAAAACAATTTTGACCTTCTTAAGACCATCTTGGGTCACCTATGTGGTTGTTCGTTGTCTTAAAATAAGGATAATTTATTGGGTTCGGGTTGCTATCTTTTTGTTTTGTGTTTTGGTTTTTGTGTTGCGGTGGTTATGTTTGTCTATATCCGGATTTGTAACTGTCATTTGACTTTTGGCTCTTGCTATTCTGTCAGTTTTCTTTGCTTTTTTTCTTAAAATATGTCCTAAATTGCGACATCGTCGATAACACGGGCCAAATATTTCATAAAAGCAGTTATCCAAATATAACATTTTATTGGACAGAAATATTGAACAAATTTGTGCTATGTATGAAACGATAAACCCAAACCCGGTATTCGTACAGCAATCCTTTATACAAGAAGTGCCATTTTAGATTTCTTTAATTACCAGAATTTTGATTATTTCGAAAAATTATTTGTATTAAACAGGATATTCTTATAAGTACATTTCTAGTTAAAACACATATTTGAGCTAACATATTTATGCATGTACAATTATCTAAAACCAGCATTTATCTCAATTCTCAAATATATACAAACCTAAAAAGTATCTCTTAACAAGTATTGTTGTCGTGATTTATATTTTTACTTATTTACCTAACTTTTATAGTACTGCAGTTATTACTGGCGGAAAATAGTTATATACTTTAAGTACATTGTACTTATATGTATAATACTTGCGATTCAGTGCTGCATTTTAAAAGACATAAATATAAGGTAACAATACTGGGACTATACTTCTATTACGGCACTATTAAATACGTTCCTTATACGAGGAAGTAGTGTTTCTTTTTTTTATCAGGAAGTAATGCAAATATCTTACCCTGCATAGTGATTGGATTCTCACTATACAAAATCACCACCATTGTTTAAATGTAACAAACAAAATGCATACGCTACATATTTGACAACAAAATTTAACTTAAAAGATAGCTTATGGAAAAGGATAGTTTGTAACACATTGAATGTTTTGAAAGACGCATGTTTCAATAAATAGCTAATCAGTTGTGCCGGTGTCAACATAATGGCAAACTAAAACAGTTCTGACCTCAATATGAATGAGATGTTTATTTTTGTGATAAACATAGAAAATTCTTTTACGTCAGGTAAAAGTAAAATTAAGATTAAGGCCAAATTTGCCATACAATTCAGTACATGTATATTTATAAGGAATTACTCACAAAATCACAAAATGCGTAAACAGTGAGTGAATTTTAGGTAATCGTTTTAGTGAAACTTTGTTTTTCGCCTGTGATGTATGTTTACTAGGCCAAAATGTTTCTAAAAGTAACTTAAGTTTCCTGAAAATTTGAAAAATCTTAACTAGTTTCCTAACAATATAAAATCTGATAGCTCACATCTCCAACCGGTCACTAAAACATTAATAAAACATCACAGATTTTTTTTCTTATTGAGATCAGTCCAACTTTGAACCAGAGTAGTTTTAAATTTGCCGTATTTATCAGAAAACGCTATGCTTTTACCATATATTACTCCACCATTTTAGATCCTAGATGTCAATAACCTATGTTCTAAATATAATTCCCATAAATAGTTTTAATTTAAAATGTATAACTTCATTTTGAAATAGAATGATAGAAAAGGGTACGTTGTGAGTCAATTATGACCACTATTGTCGGTTTAAATAATCAACACTAAATGAACTAACACAATGTCGTACCTGCTTGTTTAAAGTTTTTAAAATCTCGGACTTTTAGGCTCTTAAAAATATGCTCTCAAATATAAATGAAGGTAATAAAAAACGCAGAACATTGAAATAAAAATTAGATAGACAATCCACAAACCATAGTCACAGAAGGATGCAAACCCGAGAACCATCAACTGCAATCATTGTATTGAACTTGTTTAAACATTTTAAAAGAAATGGCGAATTAAACCAGGCATGCCAAACTTTCCGCTTTTATCAATGTAGTGTGTGATTTGGAATCATAAACCACTAGTTAATAATAGGTGTATCCATTGAGCATCGAAACGAAATCACTATATACTGAACTCAAATGAGAAAACTATCTGTAAATATATTGTCACACGAAACTGAATATTAATGAATAAAAAATGGTATCTATAGTAAACTTTTTTCTGTCGAAAATTATATATAACAGGTATTTCTTATTATCACTGTTATTAGTTAAGTCTTTCTGGCTTTGACCGTATTTCATTTATAATATTTATTAGATCTTTCCACCTTTCAGTGGAAAGACGTATAGTTATTGTTCTGCTTATTAAGACTTTTCATCATTTTGTGTTAGCAACTTTTTATTTCGCTATTCCTATGAAACCGTAGAAGAAAGATAAACACCTGTTGAGTCGCATTTTTGTTCAATTTACAGCGAAGTAATTTGACCCCTTTTTATATATTAGTTATATTCCAGTAAGACAATTGATTTACCTCTTACTTATTGTTAGTAGGGGCATGTAATCTTTACTATATGACCATTGACCTTGTAAATAAACACATTGTCAAAGGTCAAGTTCACGTTTTAGATTTGACATTTGCGTGTTATTGCTGCTCCTTTGAAACCGTAAAAAATAAACACTAATATGGAAAAATGTTATCTCCCATTGAGATACGCGTTAATTAGTTTTACATGCATAACTTATTAACTATTGATAATAGAGGCATGGGGTCTTCTCCAAAGACCCTTATGACAGTTGACCGTGAAAATGTACAGAGGTCATGGTTACAAACTTGCTATTGACATATATATATTGAAATAGTTTTTGTTCCTAAAATGACCTTTTCATAATTACGAGTAAATTAAGACAATTCACACAATGGCTATTATCAACAATTTATATGTGTTATCCTTCCTAGAGTGCTAATCTTCACCAAATAATTCAGAACAATTAACAAATATTTATTGCGAAATCACAACCTATCAACTTGTAATGTTTATAATACTAGACCTTCCTCCAGGTAACATTAATGATGATACGTCGTAGTTTTTGACCTTTTGTTATGTATTAAGAGTATAGAATTATTTTTCTTTATAAAATTATTATTAATTATGAGTAGATATAGACATGTCGCGACACGTTTTATCAACATTTTATATGATTAAAGAGACATGTCAAGTTATTAACATTTAAAAACAGTACTCCCTCTTTTTCTCTTTTAGAATGCCTATAGATAGAAAGTAATGCATAACAGAGAAACAATATTTATTCTTAAGGTCACAACCTTTCAACATGTTATGTGTACTTGATTAGTTCTTTGTCAATGTCAAAAAACGTGTAACATACTTTTTCACATTTGTTTTTTGTATTAAGCTCTTGCAATGATTTTGCTTTGGTAAAGTTTATAAATAATGATGAGTAAAGTTCAACAGATTGCAACAGGTTTAAGCAATATTTTATCGAAGTTATTTCTTTTATTATGTTTTTCTCTAGCAAATAATGAAGAAAATCTAAAAGCATTTATCGTAAAGTCGTTATGCTTTAGCTAGTTATGCTTTTATTGTTTGACCTTTTTCAAAGGGACTAATGTCACGTCCTAATTTTTGCCATTAATAAATATGAGTAAATTTAAACAAACGTTAGCAGCATTTCTTCTCTTAGAATGCTAATATGTAGCGAATTATACAAAAATAAGGTTTTTTTTATTACAAGTCTTAACCTGTCATTTTGTATGTTTATGGTTTTCTTACCTTCTTCAGGGTTAATACACATGTCACATTTGAACTTTGACCTTTTTTAATTATAACGATATTGAAGTTACTGCTTTGTTATATCTGCTTGTCTAATTATAATTAAATTAAGACATTTTGCTATAAGTTTGTGAAATGTTTAATAGGTGTTACCTTCCTTAGAACATGCTAATTTCTAGCTAATAATATAGATATTTTTCGATAAGTCATCACCTTTCAACTCGCAATGTTTATATCGTTTGGCCATCCTCAAGGTTAGAAAGCATGTTATGTCCTAATTTGTAGATCTTTGTATGTTATAAAGATAGGTAATTGATTATTTAAAAGGTATCAATGCTTAATAACGCGTACATCTAAAAATGTCGAAACAAATGTTCATTTAATCCTTGCTACCAGACAATATCATAAATAGTAATATATTCTCAAAATCTGTAGTTAACGAAATATTGGCTGACCTATGGCAATTATTGACACGCAAAAACTGTAGGTTTATGAGTTTGGGACCCGGAAAACAAGGCGCAACTCTACAAAATTTTTTTCAGGAAAACTGTTTCTGGGAACTTAGGGCCACCACCATTGATCTTTAGAAAATGATAAAATCAAATGTCAAAAGTCAAGGTCTTTAAACCTTAGGACTTGATAGTACTCTATTTTACAGTAAAAGTTAGAAGCAGACAATAATGTGAAAAAGACTCCTCTCATCGAAACTTTAATTAAGTTTATTGGTCCAAAATTGTTTAATGAAAAGTCATGGTCCTTAGCACGTTGCGGGTAATCGGTTTTTGTGGCTTATAAATTGAAATCATCTAGAGATAATATAGCAAACATATAGGTGTAACGTTATCACTAGATCAAGACAGTCATGTAGAATGTTGGGTCCGAAACTGTCGACTTATAGTTTTCTAGTTATGACCTTTGATATTTTCCGGTTAGCATTAAGGTTTAATATGAACCGCAAGTCAAAACCTTTTTCATGTTAATGGTACCACGTCAACATTATTATTTTCATGCTTTAAGCTGCAAGCGTCTCATTTTAGTTGGTTTCTCTAATAAAATTAGTACACGTCTTTTTGTGAATCACAGTAGTCAAATAATATCGAGACGGTCGAGTCAAATGAAAAATGTATGACAAAATAAATTTGCATAAAATTGTGACATAGTTTGATGTTCTTTTTTGATTTATTTTTTCCATATCCGGAAAATTGCTATATTAGGTAATGATATTTCTTTTTTTCCTCTGTGGGTGACTTTTATATGTTTAGAAGAACCTCCAAGGTATTTATTTTTCTTAGTAATTATTCGATATTTTAGTATCTGAAAGCGATAATTGGGCTCATCAATGTAATTGCTATTATCGGGACGACCTTTTATAATCTAAAATTTGGAATATTAAGATAAAATATAATATTATATGGAATTTGATTACTTAATGTTCTACAAGAATCAACAAATTTACAGATAAACGTGACTTAAATCAGTCTATAGCAATAACTGACTAATGTACAGGTTTCAACGGGAATTAATCCACCTTTAAAAGAAATTTCATTGATTTAATTGATTTAAACATATTTTATTCATGAAATACATGAATTGAATAGGATAGCAGGACCAAGCCTATATATACTCTCTCCATGGTAACATCAAACAATGGCACAGACATGTCATAATTTAGTCTAAGGAAAGTCAACTTAAATTGTAAGCCAAAAAATCTCAGTAATTATAATGATTCTTTGTAATTATTATTAAGAAAAATAAAGACGAATTATCAGATGATTTACATTTAGATATCATAACCAAATGTAAATAGATTCCAAGCAAGTATATCGAAGTGAGATCTGTGGCTTTTCGAGTACATGAGAAAAAAAATTGGAAGAAAATATAGATAATAGATAACTAGTAATAATAAATAAATAAACAGAACAAAAATATATACAAACAAAATAGAGAAATAACACATAATATTTTAGTCATCATAATTATCAACAGTGCTCTCGATAAATAAATGCATTAATAACATTAATTAATATTCATTTATATACCCCTATCACTGTTAATTAATTAATTAATTAATTACTTAAATATTTTACTTTCCTTTATGAAATCATGCACAGATACAGGACAGGATAAAAATTACAAATTGGACTGCCATATAAAATATTTTGTATTTTAAAGTCAACATTTGAAGTTGCAAATGTATTCAGAAAATTTTATCTCTGAATACTATAAGAGGGGCAATACATGAAAAAATGCCGGGATCTTCATTTGGATGGTTACAACGAGGACAGGCGGAACAATCAGATAAATGATGACATAGTAATTGTTTATTCAGATTACTGGCATCATTTCGCGTCTGGCAGAGTATTATATTGTCTTTTCTATTTCCTTCATTGAAATATTCAGGACAAGCCAGTACATCAGATTTTTAGTTTTTAATTTGCTTTGAAGAGTATTCAAAAGTTTAAAAGTGTTGGGAAAAAACTCTTATCATAAGATACAGAATAACAAAACGGAATTCTAAACTTAGTCTCTGAAATAGCATTTCTCAGATTATAGTTATAAATATTGACTGTAAATGGTTGTACAATATCAAGTAAATATTGTGGCGTTTAGCCGTGCATAATCTTATATAATAATATAAGTTTATGTTTTCCTCTTCTCTTATAAAGAGGCTCCCATCCAAATTCTTCATAAAGTTTAGTTTTAGACGAGTTTATTCTTAAACCGGTGATAATTCTGCCTGCCTCAATTTGCACACTCTCCAATAGATTAGCTTCATCAGTTGTACAGTTATCCCATACACCATCAGCATATTCTAAAGTTGGTCGAATAAATGACATATAAATAGTTATTAGTACTTTTCTGTTCACTTGGTATTTAAGCATTCTAAGTACCTTTAAACTCTCACATGCTTTGTTACATATTTTATTAAAATGATTATGCCATTTACAATCACTTTGGAATTCAAGACCTTAATGACAATGGGAGGTTAATCTTTTAAATATTTTCTTGATTACCAAAGAGGATTGGAGAATGGTTAACTTTCTTCCTGCTAAAAAAGAAGTGAATCTGTTTTATCAGCATTAAACTTTAAAGCCAATTTCTTAGACCAATCATGTATAGAAGCTTAGTTAGCATTTAATTTATTTGCTGCTTCTATGTAGTTATTATTATCCACTATTACAAACAGTGATGTATCATCAGCAAAAAGTTTCATATCACAATCAATACCCACAGTAATATCGATCGTTAATATATATTAGGAACAGAAAAGGACAAAGTACTGATCCCTGGGGAACACCTGCATCAACCTCTTTCCACCTTGAATTAAAACCATTGAGAACTACTTTTTGCTCTATTCTGTAAATAGTCAGATATCCAATTTAGCCATTTTCCTGACATCCACATTTTATTTTACTTATGTATAAGCCCTTTATACCATACTCTGTCGAATGCTTTTTGAGACATCGCAGAATACAAATCTAATGTCTTTTCCAACATCTAACTTCCTAATTATAGTGTGATATATCTTAAGAAGTTGATTAATAGTTGAGTCCTTGGGTTGACACCGTGACTGATGTTCTGTAATAAGGCAATGTTCAAGCATTAAGTTATGTAAAAGTTTAACTATAATTTTGTCCATTACTTTACACAAGACACAAGTAAGTGGTCGGAAATTTGAGACATCAGATTTTGAACCCTTGTGTTTGTAAGCGTTTCCAAATATAAGGAAGACGTCCACTCTGTATTGATTGATTGAATAGCATTGTAAGTGGTTAAACAATAGAACTTGAGATGTTACGTAGGATGTTTGGTGTTACACCATCAGGACCACTAGGTTTACTACTATTCAATATCTCTGATTGATCGTTTTAGAAATAACATGTATATTTGTGTTTGGTAAATCTGGTTCTTCATCAATATGGGAAATATCACTGAAAAATTTATTAATGATTTCACACTTCTCAGAAGGATGAACAATTATTCTATATTCATGCTTCAGGGGTTGGGACACTTTTTCACACTTGTTTAATTTACAAACTTACTTAGCTATCCTCCAACAATTTCATGGGGGAAAGTTTTATCAATCAATTGTGAAGTTAATTTCTCTCTATAACATAATTTCGCCTCTCTAACTAATTTGGTTACCTTATTTCACAGTTTATCTATATTTTTCCAAGTGTTAGATTTCATTACTGTTTTTGCTCTTCAGTGAGCTCTTTACCTCTTTCGTATCTCTTTTCTAATATTAGAATTCATGAATGTCTTATCATGGGGTCTTACAGTGATAGTTTTTGAACATTCCAATCTTTATTCTGTATTTCAATGATAATAGGAGTATAACTGGCTTTATCATATATTTTAATTACCCTTTTAAAACACTGTTGTTTGTTAAATTTTATATTGATATCTACTATAACTGGACAGTGGTCACTACAAAAGTGAGACACCAACATCACTTATTAGATTTTGTCTCTTAGTTATAAAGAGATCTATACATGTAGCTGAGTTTTCAGTAATTCGTGTTCCTTTACAACATTTACTAAATTAAGGCGTGAGAAAAGATTACTTAAATGCTTACTATTTGGATTATTTAAATCAGTATTGAAGTCCCCGCCTAGAAATATAGGAATATTTAAATACAATACTGGTTGCATATTTGATCAAATTTATTCCAGTATTGAGCATCAGACTGAGGAGGTCTGTATAGAACTTCAACAATTGCTTTTGTATTATTTATGTTAACTTCTCCCCATAATTTTTCTATTTCGGTGCTATTAAACTCTGGTTTCTCATATGCATAGATTTCGTTACTGTCATACATGGCTACACCACCACCATATCATTGTCATTCATTTAGAAGAAATATTGTTTATATTGCCTATTAACTTTTTCAGATTTATGAATCCCTGAAACAATTTCATTTTATTTAGTTTTATTAAATTTTCAAATCAACAAACGCTTTCAGTTTATATGGTTAAAACTTAAAAACGTAAAACCTTAAATACTACACAAATGAAACACAACTCGTTTTATTTTGAAATTACTCATATACATTCGTAAATAAACCGACAAAGATATTTCGTTTGATTGGTGGTTAACGCCATCATAGCAGTTTTTCAATATCATTGCTACACGTTTTTCAGGGAGGAAGCCGAATTCCTGGAGAAAACACCTGACCTGCGGAACGTTAGCTGGCAAACCGTTTTAGTTAAAATTAAATTTAAGTACACTCCGCATGCAGAACGACAGACCTTTCAACCTCATTGTTAACAGATCACGTACTTAATAGTAGATGAGTTACTACCTTATCCAAACGACCAATATATGAATATAATTAAATGATGTATTCTGGATTGGACTGTTTGACTCCTTAATACGAATTTAATTTATTCATTGTTACCTTTCATCTTTGCGAACCTACGCAGAGATGGAAGGTAACAATGAATATGTTGCTGTAGCGCTGACCACTTATACATGTGTGTGGTTTCTGTCAACTTAGATTGGCCGGTAGCATTTGGTATGACCTATTTTGTTGAAAAGAATAGTAATAAGGTTGTCACTTGTTGTATACATATGAAATTAAAAGTGTCATGCTATCACATGTTCTTTACTATTTAGATATGCGATGTACTCTTAAAAACGTACAAGGAGACTCATAAGCAAGCCGGTCGTTCAGAACATGGAGATGTGGAAATTTGCGCCGCTTGTTGTACGGAACGAAACTGTAACAAGGGAAACTGTTTTGAACTCATCAAAAGTATGCCAGCATAAATCAATGGACAATTTCTTATTATTACAGCATAATGAATTCAAAAACCGACTAAATTAATTAGATTGTTAAGTTTAATATTTTTTTGCAAGAGCAAAACCTTGTCAATATTTTCTTAAAGTAGTTAGGACATCTATGCTTTAAAAAACAACTTAATTGAACTAAACTGGAGCAGCGCAATTTGGAAGTACATGTAAATAAAAGACAATAGATTTGCTGTAGGATATATGATGATAATTTTTAATGAAAGCCTGGGAAAAGTTTCACATTTTGAATGTAAATATGATTGTGTTCCTTTAAGTTTGGATTAACCTACTTAAAATGTCCTCAAGTGAAAACATTAAAAGAAGGCAAGGTTCTATAACTAATAATAATAAGAGGAAACCTTACCATTCTATATATTGACATCCTAATAACTTTATAACATATGATATAAATATATTTAGGTAAATGCCTGATCAGATACCGTATCATTCCGAACCCGTTCAACGACAAACATGCCATCAAGTTGTTACAATGTATAGTTTACAATACAATATAATTATTATATAAATAACGATTTATCTGCAGAAATATAGAACTACGATTTTATTTAAAGCGAATATATTTTTTTTCAGACCAAACCTGCAGCGACCCTAAAGTTTGCGGATCTTGAAATGTATAATATAATATTAAAACTTTATGTAAAGATACATGTATGGTGGTTTGTACCTTTTGTCTCACTTTCTACGAATATAACCATGGGCAAGACATGCTGAACATGCGTTTTCAATAGTATTAGCTCGTAAGTATAAGTTTTGCTCGTTGTATTATTTTAGGCTTAAGACGTAGTTCCATCAGTTTTGGTCAATAATACGATAAAGATTGGTTTCTTTGACCTGAAGCTGACATTAATTTTACGCGTCGTGTGGCTAAGTAGAAATTCTTATAAGTCCTTATAATTTCCTTAGTAACCATGCATATTTGGTAGGACAATATTTGGTATATAAGTTTCTGATGAATAGAACATCGCAGTTTGATAAGTGTCACCTGATCATATTGTCAATTTCACGGCCTATTTACTACGTTGTGTCTTTTAATTAGTGAATAGTACATGACAGCAATTGATTACAGATCGTAGGTGTCACATGACTTTTATATTAGTGACAGTATCAGAAGTATGTTACATATATGTATAAAATTACAATATAATGCAACAATAAAATACACCCTGCTATCAGTATGCAATACTAATATCTAAAAACACTGTCTGTGGTACAGTGATGTGATTGAGTGGTCTTGTGTGCTGTTTCGTTACAGCGATTGAACTAATGTAGTGTTTCCATCGAAAACAAATCAAAGGCATATTCCTTGCAGTATTCATAATTGACACAAAGGTGGCACGTTAAAATAACCACATGTATGTAGACTAATAGGTATGACCAAGGTTTAACATTGTATACCAATCAATATGCTTTGCAATGCATTTAACCTTGTTTCATTTGCTAAAATTATTTAAAAACATTTTATTAAGTGTGTAGATATTTAATAACTTGTTGCAATGTAAGCTGGTTCCTTGGAACAGACCTTTTAGAGAATGTATCACGAATGCTTAAGGTCATAAACTATTGATCACTGGTTTGTTAACACTGATTTTATGAGTCTGATCCTTTCTGTCGGCTGAGTGCTCGTTTCTAACCTTTAATAAATGGATTTGCAGATTGCCTGCTGCAGGTTTCTTTCCCAATTAAAACTCGACACCACGATATAGCAGAATGATGTTAACACTAAACAAAAAGAAAAACAAACGACCACAGAAAGAAACTATATTCTATATTCTATATTCTAATATATATTTTACATGGCTCACCTTAATTTTAAGTAAGTATAAAGTTAAAGAAAGTCACGTGGTTGTGGCCTTTAATGTAGAATTGGGTTTTGGTAAAAATTAAAAAAGAACTCAACTCTGCACGATGTTTTCGAATGTGAAGTCTATTAAAATATGGGTTCATGTTAAAACTAGTACAATGGTAGCTATTAGAATTCAGAAACACAAATAAAATAAACAATCTGAACGGGAATCACCCAATACAATTTCATATACAGTTTGGTTTCATTCAGATTTGTACTTTACTTGCCGCTATTTCATATATATAACGTAATAACAGGAGATCTTAACATTGTATGCAATAAAAAAGTCCGCAATATTTTGCCAAAAGAGCCGAAATTCCATGAATCTAAATCTAACAAATTTAAATTATTATTAATAGATTCAAAATAACACTATGGCAGAAAATTGACAGCGCAAGACGACCAGTAGATTTATACTTTGACCGGGTGGGTAAAAGCATTGAGGTCATTGATTCAAATAAGAATAAGTCGTCTAAAAGTGTCTATGAGAACCACCACATTATCAATCTACAAATATATTTGTGCTAATAGAACTGTACGACTTTCATGACAAATATGTTATTATGTCAGCAGATAAGGCCATTAACAAAATTTGTAATATCTGCAAGAGAATTTATATAGAATGGGAATGTATTAGACAATAGTTCCCTTGGTATTCCTAATAACACATCCACTACGCTCTCAAAAGATTTGATTCTTTGAAATAACAAGTGTTGGCAAACTTTGTTCTTCATGTAAGTATGAATGTTGAATAATTTGAAATCTATTCCGTGTAGTGGAAACCAAAATCTTAAAAACAAATCCATGCAAAAAGCATTTCATACCAAGATCGTGCATTGTAGCAACAAACATCTATCGAAACTTCTGTCCAATTTTAACAGCTTTTCAAACGGGATCAAAGTGACACTTTCTATTTCAATAGAGGCAAAAATGAAATGTGGATACAAAAAAATCAAAAGACTTGATAGACATTTTAAGGCCGGATCTCGTCGCCAAAGAAACGGCATTTACACTTTTTGGCACTCAACACGACCATCTCTCATATACAGCTTAAAACCAGACTTACAGATCTGATTTAAATATAATTTTTTGCACGAAAAACGGAATGAGACTATATAAATACATTGTAATTAGCCATTACAGAATTTATTTCCCCATCGATGACTCTAAATCAAATAATAAATATACTGAAGTGAAGATAAAATCTGTCAAATGTTAGATTTTCTGACTGACTACATATTTGTAATGTTTGGGTGAAATCTTCTTCAGCAGAATGTCGATATTACAATGGATGCTTATTTTGCTCCTGTCATTGTTGACCTTACTTTTGTGCTGTTATTATCCTGAGTTCCTTAAAAGATCTGCTGAAGAAGAAGAAAACCTTAGATTTCACCTTCTGCTATATTTAGGACGTTTTTTTGATGAACAATTACAAAATTCGGTTAATATCTGCAATCCATCTACAACAAATTATAGACACCACGAATACACTTATGTAGTTGAGTTTCTTATTAAGACTTTCTCCTAAAAATTAAAAATAAACAAGGGAAACCTACAAACTAGACTCTACGACATAGGTGATACACTGGAACTGCTATAATGTTGCTTTCATCGGTAGCAACATTATAGCAGTTCCAGTGTATGTTGTGTTCATTTTACAATTAATACGTTATGCATGACCCTGCGATATCGGTATTACTGAATTACTCTCAATTACGATTGGATTGGACATTTTTACTGAATCATAGTCTTTTTCTTATTTCTGGTTTTGACTTTTTCCTGTACATGGCTACATTTGCATATGGGTAACTATAAGGGTACCTCATTAGAAGCAGGTATTTCTTTAGTTGTCTGCAGCATCCGAGACAACGATGGTTTTGATTAGGTTCGTTTGTGTTACTCACTTTCTGTTTGTCTTTACTTTGTTTACTTTTGGCTCAAACATCGACAACAATTGTAACCATTTTGTATTATCTTTTATCTAATTTTAAAAAGTCACAGGTTGTAAAGTGTGTCTTTAACATTAAGAAAACGTTGATAATAGAGAGATTATCTTCCTATGTAAATTCTTGTGGTTAAATTTATATTATCAAAAGCTGAGAGAAATCAAATATCTTGAAAATATCATAATAAATACTTGGTTAGCTAGTTCAAATATATAAAATGCTAATTTAATACATAAATAGGTGGATAACTTGACACATACAATAGATTTAAGTAGCCTTTTAATTTAATTGTATATTGTTGCCCAAAAAAAGATGTTATTATACTGCGAAAGTAGAATACTCAGTGCATCTTGGCTGAAGTATCTAGCAATGCATTGTCTACAACTCAATTATATTTTAGGAAAGACCAATAGACAAATGCACTTTCTGATTCAGAACGATCCCTAGCGTTGACGTCCAATTTAGATTAGATATTATTTTGATAAAGTTTTATTGTCGTTATCTTTAAAGAGTGCTCTAACTTCCTCCATAAAATGATATTAAGCTTCATTAAAACAAAAAAAAAAAACGAAAGAATTTCACAAATCACACATAAGACATCGAAATCAAATTTTAATCCAACCATATTACACACATAACGTCACCACTGAACCCATAGCCATTTGACAACTCATTTAAAAATAGAAATGCAGCTTAAAATCTTAGGACAAATATTAAATCATCTCTGCGACCTTAGTGGTACTATATGCAACCCATTTACACATATAAAATCACTTTCGGCATTTTTAAGACATAATTGAACACCATACACAGATCCATATCGAAGAAACATTTACACGTCATATTACACAAACACATTTACATATATATTTTTTACATTATAATTACCATTTATAACCATTATACACTTAACTGCAATACATTAGAAGAATTATCTTCGTACATATACATCTAATTTGGGACATGAATACTTGTAGAGGGCATATAAATAAAATATTACTATGACAAAATAGATATGTGCCACCAGTATAAGATTTATTAGATTTTTCATCGCCAAATCATAAAATGCAGGCATTATCATACACAAATATTTTAATTTAAGATGAAAAAAATATATGGATCCTTGAACATATTCGCGATTTGTTGATATTCAAGTAATGCGCTAAAGCAACGGATGACGGTTCAACGTAAACAAATAAAAGATCCCCAATATAGAACGTATTAATCTTAAATAATCTAATTCAGCAAATTGTGTATATATTAAATGACACTTGTCACACAGTTACAGTAAGTAAATTATATACAAACGTCTAAATATTGTGACAACCATATACAATTATTGCCTTTAAATTAGGTCGATATGAACAAATATCGACGTGAGAATATATCGACCGACATCGAAGATTGATGACGATGTTATCAAAAATCAATATTTAAAGGCTACAATTATTATTTTATTCATAGATATTTTTATGAACATTTGTATTTACTAGTTATTTAAAGGTATTTAGTTTAATGTTTCTCTTGATTATTTTACTGTTTTGATGATTTGTTTTCTCATGAACAAAAAATTTACATTTCATTTCAATATCAATTCTGATAGGCTCTTTAAAAGGGAATTCCAAATTATCTGAAGAAATTTAAAAATAGCAGTGCAATATCATTTTTTCTAAATATAACCGTGCAACATCAACTTTCTTTTAGCCGTTGTGAAAAAAATCTTTCCAAATACAGCATGTCATGTATCATGGTTTACATATATCAAATTTATCAAAAACTATCAATAAAATACTATTATTATATACATCTATCCACAGGATTTCTGAACCACCAGAAATAGAGGGTAAATATCAAATATTTATATATACGTCCACAAATTAAGCCCAACACTGTTAGAAATAGATTTCAATAGTGTCAAATTTTGTGTTTAGCGTCAGCGGAATTCGAATTCATATAATATAATAATACTCAGTGTTGTCTGGTACATAATACATAAATAGTTATTGATTATTATTGTGTTAAGTTATCTTGACAGATATTTAAGCAATATTTCAGATTTCTGCACATCTTTTACAATATAACCTGATGTGGTCTGTTCATGCATAAAACAGCGAAAAGGTTTATGAATGGTGTAATAAGACGCAAACCAGGTTATGGAGTATAACTTGTTCAGATATTTAAATAATACTTGACAATTTGAACGATAAACACTAATTGAATTTTAGCAGCGTTAGATAGGGTCATGTAGATAACGCAAATTGTAAAATATGGGTTGATGCATTTGAAATAGTCAGTCAGATATTAGCTTACAAAATAAATTAAATTAAATGCATATTTTAAGGGATGTTATGGGTATGAACAAATCGGTGATGCTTTATGCCTATGATCCGTAACACACAACAAGAAGATAACGTTAGAATAAAATATGGAGTAACAAAAATGAAGAATTAACAAGTAACGTCCTCAAAGAGAATGTTTAAAAAAAAACTCTTTTTTGGTTAAACAACATTAAAGATTTGAAACAGGTATTGCGTTTCTGAAAAAACCTGTTCAACAATAAATTTCTGTAATATTATGTTAAACTATTAACAATAATGCATTGATGTGCTCTAATTTGTGTATATTAGAAAACATATTCACGAATTAGCTATAATCACTATCCATAGAAAGTTGAACAATTTGTATGTTTGATGTGTGTAGATGATATTATATCTGAATTAAAAATGATTTACTTCGATTGACTACTTGATTAATAAATTAATAAAATGCTGGTCCTTTCATGTCCAGTTTATTTTCAGATTATAAATCTGAATAAATTATAAAAAATAATTTTACTACACAATTATCAGTTCTAATAAACACAAACAAAGAACTAAAGTCAACATGCATTTCACATTACGTTTACGCGAGCACTTAGTGTAGTGACAAAGTCTTAAGAATATTATTTGATGTATACAGGAGTGATCTCTGTCGCAGTGCCATCTGAAATGGAGTTAGAAGTCACTGATTCAGATACAAACACTTATTAATAGTAAACGTCGGTTTTCTTCAAGAATATCGAGCTCTTAAATTGGGTTTGATTAGTGAAAGAGCTCAATAATTCACTTGTTGAGTGTTGTTTGAATTTCCTGAAAATAAGCGGTAGCAGGTCCCACAGTAAAATTACACCCGTCAATAATGTCTCGTTACAATTGTCAATGTACAAACGATAGGTTAATCGATTCATGAATCAAAGAAACCCTTCCAAAACGCCCTTATTGTAACCAAAATCAACCCATTTTTTGAAATCGCTATAGTGCTAAAGCTGTTTCTAATGATTTTAGACTCGAGTTATTTCCTATATGCAGCTTTACATTACATAGATATTTTGATGTAGCAATGATGGTACAAAACTAAATCAAATAACACATTTTACATGCATTTGTGATTGATTTGAAAAGAAATGGTGTGCTCCACATGCAGGTAAAAACCGCCCTGCAAGCGAGGAATGTATAAATGCACACTACATTTTTTCGCATTTAGCATGTCATCACGTAAAGAGGTTTAAAGGAACTGCGAATGTTGAACTAGGAACTAAAAATCGAATGTTGAACTAGGAACTGCGAATGTTGAACGAGGAACTAAACATTTTGAATATTGAACTAGAAACGACGAATGTTGAACTAGGAACTGCGAATTTTGAACTAGGAAATGAAAAATCGAATGTTGAACTAGGAACTGCGAATGTTGAACGAGGAACTAAAAATTTTGAATACTGAACTAGCAACAACGAATGTTGAACTAGGAACTGCGAATGTTGAACTAGGAACTGCGAATGTTGAACAAAGAACTGAAAAATCGAATGTTGAACTAGGAACTGCGAATGTTGAACGAGGAACTAAAAATTTTGAATATTGAACTAGAAACAACGAATGTTGAACTAGGAACTGCGAATGTTGAACTAGGAACTGAAAAATCGAATGTTGAACTAGGAACTGAAAAATCGAATGTTGAACTAGGAACTGCGAATGTTGAACGAGGAACTAAAAATTTTGAATATTGAACCAGAAACAACGAATGTTGAACTAGAAACTGCGAATGTTGAACTAGGAACTGAAAAATCGAATGTTGAACTAGGAACTGCGAATGTTGAACAAGGAACTAAAAATTTTGAATATTGAACCAGAAACAACGAATGTTGAACTAGGAACTGCGAATGTTGAACTAGGAACTGAAAAAATCGAATGTTGAACTAAGAACTGCGAATGTTGAACGAGGAACTAAAACTTTTGAATATTGAACCAGAAACAACGAATGTTGAACTAGGAAGTGCGAATGTTGAACTAGGAACTGAAAAATCGAATGTTGAACTAGGAACTGCGAATGTTGAACGAGGAACTAAAAATTTTGAATATTGAACTAGAAACAACGAATATTTAACTAGGAACTGCGAATGTTGAACAAGAAACTGAAAAATCGAATGTTGAACTAGGAACTGCGAATGTTGAACGAGGAACTAAACATTTTGAATATTGAACTAGAAACAACGAATGTTGAATTAGGAAATGCAAATGTTGAACTAGGAACTAAAAATCGAATGTTGAACTAGGAACTGCGAATGTTGAACAAGGAACTAAAAATTTTGAATATTGAACCAGAAACAACGAATGTTGAACTAGGAACTGCGAATGTTGAACTAGGAACTGAAAAATCGAATGTTGAACTAGGAACTGCGAATGTTGAACGAGGAACTAAAAATTTTTCCTACTGAAGCAGAAACAACGAATGTTGAACGAGGAACTGCGAATGTTGAACTACATGTAGGAACTGCGAATCTTGAACTAGGAACTGAAAAATCGAATGTTGAACTAGGAACTGCGAATGTTGAACGAGGAACTAAAAATTTTGAATATTGAACCAGAAACAACGAATGTTGAACTAGGAAATGCGAATGTTGAACTAGGAACTGAAAAATCGAATGTTGAACTTGGAACTGCGAATGTTGAACAAGGAACTAAACATTTTGAATATTGAGCCAGAAACAACGAATGTTGAACTAGGAACTGCGAATGTTGAACTAGGAACTGAAAAATCGAATGTTGAACTAGGAACTGCGAATGTTGAACGAGGAACTAAACATTTTGAATATTGAACCAGAAACAACGAATGTTGAACTAGGAAATGCGAATGTTGAACTAGGAACTGAAAAATCAAATGTTGAACTAGGAACTGCGAATATTGAACAAGGAACTAAAAATTTTGAATATTGAACCAGAAACAACGAATGTTGAACTTAGAACTGCGAATGTTGAACTAGGAACTGAAAAATCGAATGTTGAACTAAGAACTGCGAATGTTGAACGAGGAACTAAAAATTTTGAATATTGAACCAGAAACAACGAATGTTGAACTAGGAACTGCGAATGTTGAACTAGGAACTGAAAAATCGAATGTTGAACTAGGAACTGCGAATGTTGAACGAGGAACTAAAAATTTTGAATATTGAACTAGAAATAACAAATGTTAAACTAGGAACTGCGAATGTTGAACAAGGAACTGAAAAATCGAATGTTGAACTAGGAACTGTGAATGTTGAACTAGGAACTAAAAATTTTGAATATTGAACCAGAAACAACGAATGTTGAACTAGGAACTGCGAATGTTGAACAAGGAACTAAAAATTTTGAATATTGAACCAGAAACAACGAATGTTGAACTAGGAACTGCGAATGTTGAACTAGGAACTGAAAAGTCGAATGTTGAACTAGGAACTGCGAATGTTGAACAAGGAACTGAAAAATCGAATGTTGAACTAGGAACTGCGAATGTTGAACAAGGAACTGAGTGCTTAATGTTAAACCGAGAGAAGAGGTCTTTGGTATTTGGTTTGAATGTTGAATGTTGAACGTTGAACAAGTAACCAACTTGAGGCCCGTGTTTTCTTTTTGAGGTGGGGTGTTGATCTTGACTGTATTTTTTTCAAATACCAATCAATGATCAGCTTTACATGTTTTGGTTTGGTAGTAAATTGGATGGTGTATTGTTGGATTTATTTTTGTTACACCAACATATATTATATGTTTATTATATGAATAATATACACTTATATTTCTTGGCTACATAAAAGGAATAATAATTATATTTAATTTAAGTTGTAATACACACAGATACATATTATATTTATTATATTAGACATTGTCTAGAAAATATAAACTTTACAGACTAAACTAAATTTAAGCCGGTAACTCTCCCATATCAAGATCGTGCATTCTTCAGTTTACGCTGGTTATCACGAATTATTCAATCACAACACAATTGATCTTTTAGTTCAAGAACTGGTGAAGCAACAGAGAATACTATTCTCGGTATGAACTTACTTGACTTTCATTAATTTGCAAAACAGTTATTCATTGTAAGACCAGAGATGCTTACCAATTTTCGCTCGTTCCATATATTTTACTTCGTTTTCCAAGTATTGTAAATATTAGATGACGAATGTCAGATTTATATGATTAAGTTTAGAATGTCCTTCATGTAATAGAGTTGCACATATCTCTGACTGTCAATATCAAACGGATGTGTGCAAATATGCCCAAGATGTAATAGCGGAAGACTGAATAAACACGTAAATCTGATGAAAGATAAAAAATATAACGTGGGTGTGTTTTTGTTTGTTTATTTGAGCTTTAACGGTCATTTTCGGCAATAACAATGTCAAGCATTAACTGTAAAAATCATTAATTACCTGGTTACAGTACTTGTACCCGTACACGCAACACTTTGACTTATTGATAACTGATTGCTGATGGATTTTGAAACGATGATGGATCACTGTCTGATTGATGACGAATACATCCGTCCAAAATTATGAACCCTTCATAACCTTGGTAACCGTCAGCGATCAGTGCGATCAGTCCAATCGATGTGATCTGGAATCCGTCATTTAATTATATGCATATATCTGTCAGTTTATGGACGATACGCATACATTATTAATTTAAAGATGAAACGAATTCTGCGTCATTTGTGTATTATATATGCATTGATAATACAATTTATAATAAAATAAACGCAAGTATTAGTTGGTACAAATGTCTCCTTCTGAAAAATATAAAATAAACATATTTAAAAAATATATATATTTTTAATATATTATTTAATAAAGCAAATATCTTTAAGGCAGTACTTATCCGTGTAAACCCTAATAAACTCCGTTCGATTTAAGGAACATCAGTAGAGGTAAATGTTTCATTTTCGTAATTCTCTTTTTATTTCTGCGATTCGTGATTTCTTTCTATTTTATTTTCTGTGACCCGTTACATGTATATTTAATGTTATATATTAGGCCGACCCGTCCACCAAATCAGTAAGATTTATTCACATTTATCAAATGACATGACCTGTTTTTGACAGACATCATTGTTACATTCAGTCAGACAGAAACTAGTTACGTATGCATGTATGTTTTTTTAGTTTACTACATTTTAAAATTCAATTACAAAACTGTTATGTATAAACAATTGTTGAACCGTTGAACAAACATTGTTAATCAAACTAAACAAAAAGTTTTAAATATTGTCGCAAGTTTTATTTGACATGCAATAAAAGTATACTTACAATTACGATTACTTACAATTACGCTGGATTGTTTGATAGTTTTTGGGTTTTCAGCACCATTTCAGTTATTTCATGGCGTCCAGTTTTAATTTGGGTGTGGTGGGAGGAAGCTGGAGTACAGGTTAAATCCGACAATCTTTGTCAATTAAGTTGGAGTCGGGCACACTCGACAGGAATGTGATAACTAACAGATGACTAATCAATCAGCCACCGAGGCCACAATAATGCAGTCTTTGAATACTGCAGTTAAGCGTATAAATCTGTTACAGATAGACACGTTTTATAGTACGAAATAGTAATTTGTTTAAAGAAACGTCATAATTCTTTAGGTCTATAAAGATCAGTTTAAACATTGTCATTACAGTCATATCGATAAAACAGAACATTTTAAAACTTGCCTGCCCCGTGCGGGATCCGGGTGGCTAAAAGAATAGACCGCAGTCGCGCTAGCTTGTCGTAAAAGGCGACTAAATAGCTCCCAGTACCCTAACCGGCGTGTCAGGTCGGTTTGCCTAAAGACCGACTGGGATGTGTGCCCCAGGTGGTTGAATGGGGTACCCCTGGCAAGCTGGGGTTGTCAGGCCATAATACGGAAAACCTGACCGCAAACCATATTAGTGCACCGTGTTGGGAAAAATGCCACGTTCCTCGCACGTTAAAGAACGCTGCTGTAGTATTCGCTATGAGTAGGGATTTCGATCCCGCTACAGGAGGCTAAATTACCCGACCCTATCCATCCTCCCATTTGCCAGTGGCAATCTATAATCCGTTACCCCTATTTTTCCTTGTGTCCCATCCCATTTTCATTCATCATCATTTCATGTTCATTTTATCATCCATTTCATGTTCATCGCCTGAATATAGCTGAAATATTGCTGCTCGGGCGTAAAACACCATTAATCAATCAATCAATCAATCAAAACTTGCCCTTTAAAAGAGCGTCCTTCTATTTGAATAATAACTTAGTATTTTTTTTTAATTTATTGCATGTTTATTTTTCTTCCAGCAAGCAGTATTTAAGCTTTATTCAGGACGATAGCAAATTATAAAACAATCATTTGGAGAAAAAGGGACCAATGGGCAAACAGTATGAATTCTACGGAAAAAATATGGGGTATGGGAAGTGGCGGAAAATTCATCTGTTTTGAGCGTACAAAAAAACCATATCGTGCAGGCAGCGTGACACTCTCTAAACATGTCGCCTACTATGTCCGCGCCCGGTTTTTCCGTATTATGACCTAAAAACCCACAAACGAGAGGGCATTCCATATCCGCCACATGGGGATGCGCTGGACTGCTCTGTGAACCCTAGTAACTAATTTCAAATTCTCCAAAATTATAAGGAAAACATTTATTCTTACATGTACATATCATTAAATATCGAACGCCTATAACAGATATCGTAAAATAAACCAGTTGTTACGGCGAAAAACAGGATGGATTTTCATCTTACGCTTACAGGTTTGCATCTTTAGCTCAGAGGGTATCTATATACAATCATGTTTAGTAGTTTATTATTTTTTTTAAATTGAATTATGTCTAAATAAATGTGACGCAATGAAAAAGTGAATAAAATACATCAAAGATGTTTTCACTTTTGTCGTAAATTTCATTAAGTAGTATACCCCGGAATTCTTATGAATTGTGGCACAGAAAGAAAACTTTTATAAAACTGTTCTTTTGACGCGTTAATAATAAAAAAAACTTCACCTCGCTGTTTAATGTAGCAGTAATCTTCTATTGATTAATGAGGTTGTCTGATGGACCCTTACAGCGAGGGGGGTGTGCTCGACTCATCCCTAATTTTGCAGAGAGTACCAGTTTTCCTCTTGAAGGTCGGCGGTATCGCTGGGTACTCCAGCTCTTCCATGTAAAAATTCGACGCCATATTAAATACACTAATATAATTGTTGTTTAATTTAAATTTAAAATGGTGTTAAACAATCTTTTATCATGCATACAAGTAATGCTAACGCGAATGCGCGAAGTAAAAAAGACCGTTATGATTCTGCCTTTACGTTTTTTGTCTTTTTCGCTTTTTCCGATATTTAACAATTTCAAAGACTAATACGAAGGTACGCTTTGGCACGCGAAGTCATTTTGTGATTTTTTTCATTCATTTTGTTATTATTATTATTTTTGAATACAATGACACCATGTGATGTTTATATTCCGTCACAGACATCATTCATGAACTAATGCCAACAAATTTCCTGCGGTATATCAACATTGCAGTCAGCCAGACCACTCTATTCTGTCTTGAAGGTCCGCATCCTTGAAAAAAATCTACCATCATTCTAACAATCCTTAATTAAATATACATCTACGAAGACAAAAAGAATACTGGATAAGAAAATTAGGCACTGCAATACCATATGGGTGCAATGACAAACTCGATAGTATAGGTAACCTTTCCAGTCCTGGTTGCAGCAATGTGAATGTGATGAGCCATTTCAATCACAGTCACAGGCGACAACGTATTCATGGTCATCGTCACTATACATCACCTTTGTTACATAATGTATATATAAATGGCCAACTACCGTTTCTTCAAAAACTACTTTAACTTCATCATATTCGAACTAAAGTGTACTCTGTTCCAATCAACACTACATTCTCTTTACAAAGAATCTCTTCAGTGATCTGTAACAAACCTTTCGTCCACTTTGTATAGATTAGTAGCTATTATTTTAGAAATTGGAAAACAGAGATTGTTCAAAACGGTTAACACACACAAAGATGAAGAAGAGCATCGTTCCTTTCTTTCATTACTTTTTGCTAACAGACGCAGATATGCTATCAGTTTTGGTAATATTTTGCATCACAAGTCTGTTACTTCAAAAATTCCACCATATTTCAAAATCAAATTAATTCCTATTATCTCTTATACTTCCCGCATTGTACCCATAATTTTCAATTACCTACGTGTACTGCAGGATCTTTTGATCAATGAATTCAAGGCCAAACCCTCCCCGACTGCTCTGGCTACAATCCCCCATTCATATATGGTCCTTCAGATCACGTGATAACTAGAGATCTTAATATTGTTGAAAATGAAAGACTCCTCCATGTGTTGTCCAAAGGACCTAAGTACCGTGAACCTAAATCCATCAACTGGAATTATAACTTGAGTTATATAGCTATGAGTACTAAAGCATCAATAATCTTCTGAAATCTTGATGTTCTTTGTTTGACATTCATGACAAATATGTTGTTGCGCTAGCAGATGAGGCCCATAACAACATTATTATTATCTGCAAAAAACATTACATAGAGTGTTTAATTAATGAGTTAGGTATGGACAGTTCACTTGGCAATCCTACTTACACATTTGATTTTTCGACACTCTATACGGCTATCCCTCATACGTAGCTTAAAACCAGGCTTAACGATCTTATAAAACGCTGTTTTTCAAGAAAAATGGAAAGAGACGATATAAATACATGGTAATTAATCATGATAAAACTTACGTCGTCATTAATGACTCTAAATCTAAAATTAAATATACTGAAGACCAAATCTGTCACATGGATTAACAACATATTTGTCATGTTTGGAGGACATGTTTTTCAACAGACTGTTGGAATTCAACTGGGCACTTATTGTGCTCCTCTCCTTGCCAACCTGTTTTTGTACTCTTATGAGGCTGAGTTCATAGAAGGCCTACTGAAAAAAAAGAAAAGACACTGGCCCAAACCTTTAATTTAACATTTCGCTATATTGATGATTTTTTGTTCCTTAACAATGCTAAATTAATTTACTTTGTACATTCAATTTACCCTAGCGAACTTGAAATTAAAGATACCACCAATACACTAAAGTAAGCCTCTTACTTAGACCTACTTGAAATAGACCCAGGAAAACTACAAAATAGACTACGGCAAACGGGATTACTTTCCAATTGTCAACTTAGCGTTCATCGACAGCAACATTCCAGCAGCTCCAGCGCATGGTGTGTACATTTCAGAACTTATACGTTATTTTAGATCCTGTGATCGGTATTTTGATTTTCTAGACCGATCACTGCTGTTGACTGCTAAACTACTCAAGCAAGGGTTTGTTGTAGGTTGATGTTATCTCCCCAGAAATTCTATGGTCGTCATCATGACTTAATTGATCGTTAATGGAAATCAGTGTCTCAAATACGATCTGACATTTTTGATGAGCCATAGGCAGTGTTTTCTATTCCTGGAATGGACTTTTCCCTGGACATGGCATTGAGTAACTCGACGGGTGTCTTATTAGAGGCAGACACTGCTTACTCGTCCGAAGCATCTGAGAGCACCGATGGTTTTTATTGGGTTAGGTTTGCTCTCTTTCTGTGTTTTATGTTTTTTGTTTTTGTGTTGTGTTTATCTATATCCGGATTTGTAATTGTCCGTTGGCTTTTGGCTAATGTTGTTCGGTCGGGTTTCTTTGCTATTTTCTTATAGATTGGGGAATTTCCATTTATCATTTATAACTTAAGACTAGACTTTTTCCGCTTAAAAAAAATTCGAGACGTACGCTTAGGCAAGCGAGATAAAATATTTTGTGAAGTCAGTTTGTGCGTTTTTTATTAATTAATTTTTTTTAAATTATTTTTTAATAAAATGACACTATGTGATGTTTGTATTCCGTCCTAGATGCATTAGGTATATATAGAGATAATTTCTATTTATATCATTTATAACTTTCGACTAGTTTTAATCTTATTTTTATGTAAAACGAGCTATAAATGCAGAAATAATAGTTGACATTTATAGACTTAATTTAACTGACCGGAAGTTAAATGGAAGGATTGGAGCGATCAGTCCAAATCAATCCTTGAGATCAATCAAATCGTTCCAAATGCGTTAATTGACAGATGGACGGATTGTGAACGCTTTGACTGATCTGACTGATTGATAACTGATTGATGGCGAATTTTGGAACGCTGACGGATCGCTGACGAATTGATAAAAGTGTTGTGTTTTCAATCTGAAGTACAGTAGAACCACCAAACTTCGGCATGAAAACTGGCAATCCTTGTAAAATAAATTTGAAGTTGTCAAAGAAAGTCTCTAATAAGCAACTTATTGTTGAAACCAAAAACATCGTTAATCAAAAATGGAATAACTACCCACATAAAACACAATAAAAACTGAAAACAAAATACCAGTGCACACCTTCAAGAATAACATATAAATTAAGAAACAAGTACTCAATTTCAACTGAAGAAAACTCAATTATGTATTACGAAAGGAAAGATAGATACCACGATGCAACTCAATTTAGTATCAGACAGACAACAATCAATAAACATAAAAAAATAAATGCAACTCACAAAGAAACGTAACGTAAACTCTCCAAATCGTTGTCAATTTTTAAATTCAATTCAATTCACTAAAAATTGTAGACAATAATCCCTGTTGGGATGATACAATATATGGCAATTGTGATTTTGGAAAATGGTGTCGACAGATATTGATGTTGGATTCGATATCGATGTCGTTGCAGTTTGCGATCGTTGGAGAAAGATGAAAAAATTGAATTGTTATTAAGTGTTACATGCACCATGCATGATAATTGACAATACAACTTAATAGTCATTTTTAATATGCACCAATATGTAAAGACTGTTTTAAGATATAATTTTTCAGATAAAACTGGCATCGACAAGACCATTTGCGAACCTTGAACTTTTTTGTACTTAATGGTAATAAAATGATCAGTCTACCTGTTTGCTATGTTTAGAAAGTATCATTTAACCTAAACTATATTATAAGATTAGTTTACTTGCAGCTTTTGTAAAGGCTTTTTTTCTACTATCTATCTTGAGAAAAGTCTGAAAATCTCCATCAACTACAAATGTTATCCTATTATCATGGCACTCTAAACAGAAACTCATTTAAACAATATGCATGTCTGTTGTAAAGGATCTAGTAGAGTGGCCTTGGAAAAGGTGGTGCACGCTTCATAGTAATATCAAGGATGTTTTGCTTTAATAGGAACTATCGCTACTTTCAACAATTTTGCAGTTATAAAATTGAGTCCAAATTTGTACTAGTGACGGAAACGCGTGAAAAGATGAAAAGCAAATTATCCGACATGAAAAGTCGAATCCTTGTCAATTAAGATTACTGTCGAGCAAATTTCGGCATGTAAAAAAACTTTCTTTTCAGCCCTCGCCAAAAAATTTGCAGCCATCGATGTTATAGGTGATCGCAATCAACCTTCATATATATTGAGAAACGAAATCGTTTGCTGTATACATCTGGCTCATTTTGACGATGTATTTATTAATCGAGATACACATGAAACCGTATGCTTGTTTTGTGTACTGAATATAGTGTTCTTATTAGCGGTTTTATGAAAACGTCTCTGAGCAAAATATTGAATAATTTCTCAGGAAACCATGTTGTTTGAATGAATGCAATGTCTCACGTTAAGTAGGATTGGCAAGATTTGCTGGACCGTGTGTTTTGTATTGGGGGATACAATGTGTTTAGCATTCAACATTCTATTTGTGTAATCAAACTGCTACTTATTATTATATGTAACCTTATTGTTGCATGTAAGTCATTCGTAGGACTTCTGTTGCATGTACTTTGTTTGTATGCCCTTGTTTATATGTTGATGGAAATATTAGCGAATTATTTAAAGTAAAAAATTTGGTTGAAAACCTTAATATACAATGAATGTTATAGATGTAGCTGAATGACAAGTGTAAAATTAGTAATGTATAATGATAGTTTGTATAATTGGTATTTTCGTGTTACATCCAGTGACTAGCTTATTCTAAATGTACCCCTTGGAATGCTGAATAATGAAGCAGGTATGCAAAAATCGTGTTAAAATTGTTAAAAATTGTTAAACTTTCAAATTTCCAATCTATGGCTCAGGTTAAATGTATGGATTGATTGATTAGATTATTATTACACCTATAGTGAGCAATACTGCTGATATATTTAGGATAAGAACAAAAAAAACCAATAAATCAACAGCATGCTCCAGTGATGGTGTTTGTGTCTCAAGGTTGCTATGGGATTTGAATTGAAAAAAAAACCATGTCATATTTTTGTTTATGATATATTTCAGCTATTTTTAAATATTTTCAAATGTTCAACCAATATAAACCCTTGACAAGCTATTACTATAATAGATATATCAATTTTAACCTATGAATACAACTATAACTATAAATACGGAAAATAGTCATGCATCTTCTGCTAAAGTAGAGACCGCATTAGTTTAAGACACTATTACATAATAAATGGTCCTCACTATTGGACAAAATCTCATCGACCTACTTTGTGACTACGGAATTGATAAGATATTCCATGTTTAGACGACTATCTACATTATCTATCTATCTATATATATATATATATATATATATATATATATATATATATATATATATATATATATATATATATATATATATATAAGTAATGAGTACACCTGCTTATGTTAGAAGCGAATGTATACCATACGACTTATAAATAAGTGATGGCCTCTAGAAATTTAATTTGTTCGATCATTACATTACTAACTAATTGAAATATATCAAAGTTTACATTCGTTATATGGAGGGTTGTAAGCGAATAAATACCAGAGTTGCAATCTTGAAATAATGAATGTAAACTTAGTTGCTACGTACGAGCAAGAAGTCCCTGCCCGTTACAACACAATTTTCGCAGTCAATCCAGTATATTCATGTCCGGTAAGGTAGTATACTACAACATATACGACAATCCGACAACTTTACTGGAGATACAGATATCAGGTATTTGTCTACAAGTGCACCTGGTCCTCAATAAAATTGTTTATTGAAGATTAGACTGTTAGCAACAACACCCTTATTTTGCAGTTTCCGCTTTAACCGAAAAGCTCGATAAAGGAAATCGTGGAATTCCCAACATGCTCTGTAAACATCATATGCTAGAACTGATCGAATGTTGTCATATATAAAGGGAAAGTTGAAGTCATCATGTTTGTCGTAGAGTTTAGTAGAAAGTTCTTGAGTTCTGAATACGAGCAAACACATTCTGGGACCATACTGGGAAGTTTCCATTCTCGGGCATTCTGGTCTGCGTTTTCCCAGTTGGCGTTTAGTTGAAGCATAGACGCCCTTTCGTTAAGTGAGGGTTAGAGTAGTCAGGGTCTAATATGTAATTTTGTATGTATCAGGATTTTCTTTGTACACATTATCGTGAGCTTTAAGAAATATTTTCATTATTTCAAATATAATAATTTCATAAGTGTAGTTGTTGATAAATGTTTTTTATTTTTAACTAATTGATACTGAATATGTTAAAAGTAACTGTTTCTTAATTTTTGTGTGTGAAGAACTTACCAAACCTCCAGGGAAAGCGATCGACTTTTTTATACTTGTATTGTTGTAAGTAGACAGCTTTTGATTATTAATAGTTGTTTGGTATACCATTCAAGCCCTTTTTGGATTTACGAAGATTTAACAATCCCTAACAAGAAATGCTTCCAAAATATTTAGGAATATGAGGAGTCAGCAAGCACTTGCAATTTGTCATGTATCAATAATACCCACAAAACATTCCAAAAAGTAAACACACTGCTTTCTTATTGTTCCGACAATACTCCGGCTTGCATTGTAAAAAACCAAAACTAAAAATGTATTGTTTTACTTAATATATCATAGACACAAAGACCAAAGAAGAAAGGAGTGATTTTAAAATTAAGGCTATGTAAAGAATATAGTTGCAATTCACTCCGTTATATAATTTGTTAGATGATCTAATCGGACATAGTTGTATATTGGTTTAATAAATATACTTCAAAATTGGATTTTTGTTTACGTTTTACGTTTAAAAAGTGTCAAATAAGGCTATGTCTAGTAAATGGCATTTTAAAAACTTGTAAGCTAAACTGAACTATCTGTGCTTGTGCTTGATTTGAAGTTCTCTTCTTTAATTAGTTTAGTTTAAACATATTTATTCAAGAAAATTGAAATGGATTGGATAGCAGGCATAGCCTATATAAATCCTCTCCATACAAGGCAACATACAGATGTTCAACATGTTGGATATAGAATACATATACTGAGAACACATTCAAAGAAAGATAACTCTAATTTGTAGATATAAGGTGTCAAAAATCATTACTATGATAACATTAGTAGTGTAATTTAATGTTAGTTTACATGTAATAAGGAAAAGAGAAAATATATTTGAAATTTAAATTTGTAAACTGGTTTTTAGAAGCAAAAATATTTTCATGGTATTAAATAGTATTCTCAATATATCTCTTTTGGTAAAATAAAGATTAGTTAACATTACTAGTATTTGTTCATATATTTTTTTTTTAATTAATCACAATATGGTTTACTTAGGAAAAGCAATAAATTTTACTTCCAGTACATATTTTGCCAAAAGTGTGTGATTTAATTTTTTTTTTAATTTTTCCATATAATATTATAATTAAATAAATAATAATATGTATATAGTATAAATGGCATTTCGATATAAACAAAACAACAGTCTGTCAACGATAACTAGTAGTCAGATCATTAGTGTATGAACATGCTACATTTATGTATACTTCAAAAACGCTTTGTATTTTTAATATATGTTTGCACTGCCAACATGAGCTTGACATTGTCATTATAAGAAAGAAGCTCATTTCCATGCAGTAGGTTTATTGGGTTAAAATCAATATGCAATTCTTTAATTAAACGTATTACAAATTGCGTTTTGCATACAAATCCAGAATTACTTCTTATTCATATAAGTTTACAAAATTTACGTATTTTTGTAGAACAATAATAAATGTTGTAAATGTTTTTCTAAATTATAAAGTTAAAAATAATTTAAATACGAAATTATTATATAAATAAAAAATCACAATAATTGCGAATTGTTAGTTGTATGTTACGATCGCTTAACATGTAATGCAGGTCAGCATAAAATAATTCTAGATTGCCGAATGACATCTGCTACATACACACTTAAATATAGTATCGCTTAAAATCCCATATTAATAATATACAAATACTAATGAGTTGTGCGCGCTAATGAACATTCTTTCATTACCTCTCCCAACCAAAAATAAATACTATGATATTCGATTTTGAACAAGTACTCTTATACAAGATAAGATTACTTATTCAAAACTGACAAATCCTCGTCATATCACTTAAAAGAATCAGGATTAAAGTACACATTAAAATTCTTATGTATGACAATGTTTTGTTTGGTTTACGATTTGTCATGTTTTAATGATTAAAGATAGGTACAAGTCTCCTTCTCTAATGGTTAGATATTACAAATTTGGGTTAATTTGTGCCATTACAACTAACATTGCGATTAGTTGCATATGCAGCAAAGAATACACCAATCTTGTGTAATGCCAGAATCAATAAATGTTAGACATTAATAAATTCATAAATTTTTAAACGAGCGACTGATCCTTAGAAAAAAGACTGATTTTATTTTGCTTATGTTTATTAGAAATCATACAATGTAGTTGTTAAACAACTGGACCCTGATGTCACGAAAATAGTAGATGAGTATGAGTTTAAATTCATAGGCAATCGAACTTCATAATTTTAATGTTGCTTTGTAAGAAAGAATTCAAATGTAGACATTGGTTAGTGTAATCTACACAACATTAAAACCACAGAAATTTAGATGTTAGCTGACAGTTCAGATATCAGACTACACCTTACATTAGTAACCACAAACTAAACAACTATTATTAATATGTCAGTCATGTTCAAAATTTCAGACAATCTGATCAAGAAAGATTAGTAAATTTAATCTTTGGTACCTTCCGTTAACAGTCGATTACGAAAAATATACACAGTTTACCGTAAACAATATATCGTACTCTGTGTTGAAAAGGTGTCGAATAATGTTAATAGAGCATTAATAAAGCATAGTAACTACAATAAAGTTACTGCGCAAACTTGAAAAAATAGTTATAAATTACATTTGATGGAATCCGTTCCTAAATATAAATTGTTTAACGCACCAATGTTGCTTAGTAACATTGTAATAACATTTGTTCATATTTTGCTTGTTTTGCGGACATGTTTTTCCAGAGACTATTGGTATTCTAATGAGTACTGTGCTCCTCTCCTCGCCAACCTGTTTTTGTGCTTTTATGAAGCTAGAAGGCATTTGAACAAGAATGAAAAGTCACTTGCCCCGATCTTAATTACACATTCTTCTGTATTGGTGATGATTTGTCCCTGGGCAATGCTAGATTCGGTGACATTTGCCTTCAATCTGCCCCAGTAAGCTTGAAATTAAAGACAGCACTAATACACATTGATTGGCCTCTAACCTTAGATATAGACACGGGTAACTGCAAACTAGACTCTATGACAAACATGATGACTAACTGTCCAATTGTCGATGTAATATTCCAGCAACAGTGTGTGGAGTGAACATTTCATAACTAGCTGGAACCTGCAATTGGTATTACAATGTTCTTGACCATTCAATGCTGTTGTCTACAAAGCTAATCAAACAAATGTGTGTTTTTGTTGTACCTGTTTATGGAATCTTTTCTGAAGTTCTATAGTTTTAATTGATCGTTATAGGAACCTAATCTGTCGAATACAATCTTACATTTTCGCAGTCATAGGTTATTCCTGGATTTGACTTTTTCTTGGACATGCTAATATCACTCGACGGGTATCTAATTAGATTCAGGCCGTGCTTACTCATCCAGAGCACCTGCATGTACCCGTGGTTCAGTTAGGTTTGGGATATTTATTTTCTGTTCTATATTTAGATTTGTTCCTTTACTTGCGTCTCTTTATGTTTAGTCCTTTATGGTTTTGCTATACTATATCTATTTATAGCGCTTTCAACCCAGGGGGAGATTTAGATGTTTGCAGGCGAATAGGGTTACTTGTGTCTTAAAGGTGTGACTTTAAATACCCTTGATGTTAAGCAAAATATAGTATTACAATAGTATTTTAAGAGTGTTGCTGTTTAGTAAACGTGTTTAAATCTTGTATTTCGGCCGTTCCAGAATTCTGCTGAATTCATGTTTACATGCATGACGCGATAAATAGTGCATATACATTGTAACTGGCAACAAGAGCTGTGTAAGAAGGAGCCAATTGTTTTACTTGTCTGTGTGGGATAAAGGGGATGCAAGACACCATCCTCCATTTGTGTTCCGAAATTTTTAGAATAGATATTAAATTTATGCTGAAATTATTAATTTCTTATTAGTCTACTAATATCATAACAATTAAAATATTATTAAAAGTCTTATACTCGTTCTATCAAGTCATTTTATTCATGGTTTGAATACATAGATGGTAGTTAGAAAAGTACAGTATTGACAACATAATGAAAAAATACAAGGAAGGTAATTCACTCAAAAATCCCAATTTTAGGTACTTTGTGACTACTTTTTTCAGATATAAAACTACCCCAGAATGCGTTTTTCTATCCATCACTACCACGTATACCAACTGCTTGACATTATAACAACATTAAGAAAAAGCAATAATGTAAACTAATTATTATGATGCTTTTGTACTCTACTCTGTACACTCCATTAGACAATTTGAAATTACTGTTGTCAACCCCTCTTAAATCACCTCTTAAACGATTATTTTTTTATTTAAATTTTGATCGCTTAAATAAAAATCTGTGTGGCAAGTTTACAGAAATTCATTTACAAATTGGTTTTGCAATATATGTCCGGAATAGATAAATATATGTACGTTTTTTGCAGTGGCGGGAATGATTGGAAATGTTCTTGTTGCAGGTACTGCTCTTCTTTGTATACTTACTTATAAATACAATACTTTACAAACTACGGAACACCGAACAAAATATGATTGCAGATAGTTTTTCCCATTATTGAAATCAGAAAATAGTGATTGCGCTGCGGTGATTATCGGATACATATATTAATGATTAGTGGTGTATGATACCCAACTTTTTTATTAAGAGGAGTTTGGGCATACCATAACTTGTTTGAGCCACCATTTCTTTTGAAATGCCGTTACCAAGTCAGGGCCTTCCTGCAATTGCTTTATTTTTGTTAATGGTTCTCAAGTTTGCCAGATTTGGTCTTTTTACTTTAATTTGTGGATTTTCTTTTTTTAAAGTTTTCTTGGTGTCCGATATTTTGTTATAACCTTCATTACAGGTTAACCTACTGATTTGAAACTTGGATGTCATCAAATTATATATATTACGCGAAAATCTAAGGCATTTCTACGCTAAACACTGCTTTCTCTTATATCCAGCTAACTTTTTTTTACCATAATAGATCTATCATTGCTTAGATACAAAACCTGTCAGGTGCAGATGCCAGTATTTTTATTACATACAATTAGTATTTAACTGTTAGAAGGTGATGAGTAATGTTATAAATTCATCACATGTTAGTTATATTGCAAAATGAAACTATAGACGCTACAGTAGTACTCTGCTTTACCCTGCACACTGTAAAAGTAGTATAGAAATACCAACGAAGAAGAAAAACTATTACCTGGACAGAGTCTGCAGTACTAGTCAATGTTTATAACGTTTTATTAAATGAAAAAATGTGAAGCTAGTTGAAAAGGACAGACGATGTGTTTCCACACTTTCAAGAATTGTAAATTATTCATTTAAGCACAAATTTAATAAAAATAATCGTTTTTTTGCAGGAGTGGCTTGGTTCTTATTACATATTGTCTCACAGAAGTCAATGGTGAGTTTGCACTGAACATAAAACGTAACTGCGACAAGATATTAAATATCACAACAAGTGACATAATACGAATAAATCAAACATTTTTCTTTACTACACTGGTAAGATTTTGTTCTTGTGAACCTCAGGTAACATTTATAGAATAACAAGTCATTAATTTACAAATGTGTTTGTTTAAATTTCAGCTAAAAACAATTTCAACGTAAACTAAGTTTAACTATGGGACAGGTTGGAGATACATGTATGATTGCTGCAATTATACAGACCTTAACAGATTAGTCACTATGATCGTGGCAAATTTTACATCAATCCACTTGATTTTGTCGGTATCCACGCATTACTTGATACTGACATTTTAAGGCAATGTGATAGCACATTTTTACTTTATAATAATAAACCACTCTCTGCTAAACTGGTATTATTATCTAAATAGATATCAGTGTCATGGTTCTTTCTGATAATAATAATATGTTTTTAAATGTCAATAGAATGGTTTACCCTCTAACCGAATTAGTATTATATAAGGCCCTAGAATGCCTGTCATGTCACGGAGCAATAAATATCAACGATTGCCTTACCCAAACGGCTATGTGCAGAGACATCGAAGAGGTGATGTTTGTTTGCCACAAAATTCAAGATGATTCAGTTTCTTTTGGTACATTAGTCAGTTGTTGCTAGAAATTATTAGATAGACACTACATATCAATCAATCAATGTTTAAATGACTATGCTTATTGCATAAACTAACCAATTCGGCAACTTTAACCAATGTTCAAAAGAAAGTTAAACAGATAATATAGATGCTAGGATGGTCTGTCGCGATTTTCTTTAAATATACAGCAATCTATATTCCTTAAGGCTGTTATTTTAATTGTAGTTTTGTTTACAATCCTGAACGTACGGTAATTATTATAACCAATCATTATACGCTAAATATACGAAGTAAAAATCGTAGTGAATATTACTGAATAATAACTGTAGGCAAACTGTAGGCATCGTTCTCCCAAGGTGCGGGAATGGTTGGAGCAATGTATAAAAGTTTTTAAATTCAGTCAAAGCGAGAATGTTCAAGACCAATATTTTATGACTTGTTTACGTCATTTATTTATATTGACACTCAATGATTAATGCCATTCGTTGAACAGTCTGTGTCTATAGTATTAACAAAAACATCGAAAATTGTATCGTTGCATACTCTTTTAGAATTGTATATTAATTTTATTTATGCTGTATCGTCATGTTTGCTGATCCAATACTTATTAAATTTACTGGTTGGTACTTTCTTTAGACACTACATATAATTTGTTTAGACAACCTGCATTGTGTATTTACACGATCCCGATGGACTTATATTATTCCATCTCCAAATGAAAAAATACTTTAAGCATTTAAGTTAAACGCCACTGATGAGTCTTGAGTAGACGAAACGCGCGTCTGGCGTTCTGAATTAATTACCTTGGTAATTTTAATAATATTTTATTAGAATATTTGAGCAACGCCAAGTGACAGTACATCTCCAGGTGGGGTAATGCTTGGAGCAACGTATAACAGTTTTAAGTTCAGTAAAGGTAAGATTGTTCAAGACAAATATTTTATGACTTATTTACGTCATTTATTTATATGTAGGAAATAATAACTTTGGTGACGGCTCATAATGCAACCTAGTAACTAATTCGGTTGCAATTTCTTTTTTGGCTATGTATGATAAATGACTATTTTTAACCGCGCAGAAATCAAAAATTGCTTTTGGTTTCTGCTTGCTATTTTTGTATTGCTTTGCAGTTATATAGTTCTTATTATCACAGATATGGAATTGTTAAGCGATGGTTACACATAACAATATGGAAGACTTCCTTTAAACAGTTGACAACTCGCTTTTAACGCTTGAGTAACCCCGTCATTATTTAGGTGAGGCAGTCAAGCGCTTGTTTGCTATTCACATCACGCTGTTCTTGCTTGATAAAGTACTTTAGGCGGAAGACTTATTAGGTAAGTTTAACATTCGTTTACAAAGTGAACACTTTTATTGCACTTATTGTGCTGGTATTGTTAACACTAATATATAAATAAGTGTGACCTACATGTATCAAAAAAGGGGTGTACCTTTAATATTGATCTTAGGGAAGTTTCCTATAGTATCTAATTTTTCCACAGGTTTTTGTTATGTGCACCATCTCTCCTGTTGAGGGCAAGAGATTAAATAATATCAAACTATTTACTTGAAATGTTATGTGTACATACAATGTCTATCTTAAAAAGAATAAAAGCAACTAAGGTAATGATTCTGTGGTGGCCCTTAAAAGAGCCAATTTGACACATTGCTCATCTTTTTTTCTAATCTGCCGTCAAACTGTAACAGATTGTCCAGTCCAACAATCACTTTCAGTATTTCTATTCCCAACTTTATATGTGCCTTGGTTCTGCAGTTAAGTGACAATAATTCCAGGGTTCATTATTATGTTACTTCCTTCTGAAAAATATACACTTAAGATTAAGCAATAATATCAAAACATTATTAATAAAATACACAAGCAAAATTAGAGCTATGTTTAAAAAAACCCACAATTTATATTTTGATTATATTAACATGCAATTAGAGCATAATTATAACATTAATGTATGAAAATTATCAGGGTACAGTACAGTCGTATCCGCCTCTACTTGTGTAAACAAGGACAAGAGTACTGAAAGTAAAAATAGTGGTTGTCTGCATGATACAAGCTAAATGGCAGGAATTACTTGGTGACTATTAGGCTGGTTAGACTTATAATTTACGTTTCCAATCTTATTAAAAAATAATCTTTCACTTGCTCCCATATTTTTTACTTGCTCCGCCCTTTTTGAAGCAGGTGAAAGATTTAAATTTAATTAGATTGCCACATATTTTAATTGTGGTTGTTTAAATTTAGTTAAATGCTAAGATCTTGATAGAGACCATCAAAGCGCGATTTTCCCATTACTCAGAGACGAGCAGCAAGAGCTACTGGAAATTGAAAAATCAATGCGCAGGCTGTTTAAATTCAGTATATACGTGTACAAATTGTTTAATCACACTGTAAGAAACTACACTTACCGATAAACAAGATTGGGTTAGTTTTATGATTCATGATCAGCAGACGAACTTATACAACAGACGATCAAAAGTCATAACAGCAAATATCAGTTCACTTCAAGTATCGTCAGAATCCATGTTAGGAAAGCAGACCAAAAATAATTCACATTAACTATCGTTGAACGTTTTTGTATGAAATGAAAAAAATAAAATACTTTGTTAAAGAATAAATGTCTTTTTAAATATAACATTAAAAAAACATATTTCTTCTGTATTTTCTTATCCTGTCGAGTTTTCCATTTATTTTACGTAGTTCCGATTTGTCAAGTTCAAAGAAGTCGAGCTAAACCAGGCGTAGTGCAAGGAAACCCGGGAAAACATATATCCACTAAAACATTTGAAGTTGTGTTTAGTTATTTTCAGTTACGAAATTTAAATTCTTGAAAACTAGAAACGGTTTTGATGCACACTTTTCTCCTACAACGGAGATTTTTACGATTGTGTATAGAAATTGGAAATAAAATTAAAAAACTTCCGGTTGTGATAATTTTTTAAACTTCTATAGTCTACAAGATACCTCTACCATTGAACGATAGAGATAGCGCGCTATTAATTATTACAAATTGATAAGCTATCCTTTTGAACTTGCCTGGGTTGAAATTCCTTAGCAGAAATAAATACAAACATATGTACAATTAATGCACACTATATTGTACTGATACGAAAACAGGGTGGTTTAATACACAAAGGTCCGAATGGTTATTAGTCGTTTAAAAATAGACTTCTTAACTACAATAAGAACACAATTACTTTTAACAAAAGACAATATAAACATTAGTTATGAAACATCAAGTATAGTATTCTTAAATATATTACTAGCGACACATGTGTAAATCGAACACGCCGATATTAACCATGTACCTTAATTTTACTATTAACTCAATCTTCATGTTTCATAGTTAAAATACTAAAGAACGTTTGATGTATTTTGTTTTGTCGTTTATTGAATTATTTTTAAAATCAAACAAAACAAGGGATATAACCAATAATGAACTTTATGACGTCTGCCAAACAAAACTAAATAAAACCATTACAGTTGAAAATATAAATATAAGGGCTTAGCGCGTTTGGAATAAGTCCACAGGTACAATAATATTGAAGCTACTCTTTAGCACAGGGATGAGTAAAATAAGCACCAAAATTTCCATAAAATTATCATATAGTATTAAGATAACGTGTGTGAAAATATCTTGTTTAAGTGTTCACGATGCAATGGACAATAAAATATTTCAATGTATTTTTTTTTAATTTATTGACTACCTTTAGCACATTTATACAGATAATTTCAAAAAATTAGAAAATCAAATAACTGTAAAAAAAAATCCGTAATTCGCTGGATGAGAATCCTTCACAACAGCTCCAAGGTATTAAAAGTTATGTACAGTTCTCAGTTTTTGACATTTGGCATTAACGTACTAGGAAGAAATAATCGCAAAATCATATTGAAAATTATGTTCCGTGATAAAGTTTGCAATGTTTTATGTTTAAATTCAAATGGACGCTTTGATAAAAATCTTATACGTTTTTTACTTCACATTCTGATACGAATGATATGTTTGGTTAAACGGTCTCTTTAATAATCTTTTACTATATGGGTATTGCCATACTGAAATTGTATCTACTGTTGTTAACCTAAAGATACGATGACCGGCATGATAGCTATAAATTGCATCCCTATTGTTAAAGAGATTTGCAAAGAATTATGCTGCATATTTCAAATACGAATATTTCTCCGAATAATCATCATTAGTTCCTTAATGCAAGAAGGCTCCTGTAAAAGATTTAAATGAAGAGAGTTTTATTTAAATTTTGCATAATGTTTTGTGCATTTTTTATTATAGTAATAACGTCTGGACCACAGTTATTTGACATTATGTGGCTCGTGTGTTGCAGTAGGTTGGGAACTTAACAAATCACTTGAAATGAATATTCTAATATTTTACAAGTTGTCATAATAGCCGATTCTTACGAAAGCCCAGAAGGCTCAATCGAAATTCGAAATTCGAGATTCGAGATTCGAAATTCGGAATTCGAAATTCAGTATAGTTATAACCAATCAGATTGCGTGTGACATAATCGTCTACCAATCAGAACAGTTCTTATATATTCGAGATTTGAAATGAGATTCGAGATTCGAAATTCGAAATTCAATACAGTTTTAGCTACTCTACCAATCAGAATTCCTTGGTAATATCGAAACTACATAAAATTTGGTTGAGTAGTATTAGGGGAATTAAAGCGAAAACCATGATTATTGAGGATTACTGAAAATTTCTCAGTTCAAAGAGCCATAACTACCATATAAATTTAGGAATCAACAATTCCTGATAATATGCACAACTACATATATGGTTTACTAGTTACATACCAAGTTTCATAAAATTTTGTATAGTACTGAGTATTTTCAGAGGATTTCTGCTGACAAGATAATTAATGGGTATTTTCAGCACATTTCTAATTTCAAAGGGCCTAAAAAACCTGTGGCGGATCCAAAATTTGGAAAAAGGGGCCACTGACTAGCCAAGGGGACCACTTTGGTCATGCTGCAATGATTTCCTATATATCCAACCAAATTTTTCCGTCAAAAGTGAGGTACACCTCTGGATCCACGCCTGATAGCCCCACACAAAATTTGAGGGCTAAAATACCCTGGTAACATGCAAAACTACATATGGTGTACTTCCTACACACCAAGTTTTGTTGAATTCCGTTTTACATGTACATTCTTCTTTCTTGATTTGTAAAATCAAAATGTTATTGTAATTTTTTTAACAAAACCATTTTGAACAAGTCATTCGTTGACACATATGTCGACGGTTAAAACACCAAATAAACATAATAGCACGTGCCTACGTTGATATAAGAATCATTCTGAATCGTAGACGATTATGTTACACACAATCTGATTGGTTATAACTATATTGAATTTCGAATTTCGAATCTCGAATCTCGAGTTTCGAATCTCGAATCTCGAATTTCGAATTTCGAATCTCGAATTTCGAGTTTCGAAACTTGAATCTCGAATTTCAAATATCGAATGAGCCTTCTGGGCTTTCGTAGATTCTGCTTTTTAAATAACCGGATATGTACGTCGACCTTAAAACCCGAACACGAAGAGAAAAACCTCCCAAATTACGCTCCACTGACTTACTTGGGTGAACGTCGTCTGGGTTATATAAACGATTTAAAGAGAGTTAGCAACTGTTTTAAAGGGAAAGAAGTGCATATTGTTATCCATATTCGATAAGTCTAACGAGTGAAATAACACTGGCGTTAGAAATTGTTTGTTAGATTGTAGCAATAAGACAATAATTATGTATCTTACAAACGTATTATGCAATAAAACAATGTGTTTTCAGTTAGGTCATTGAATGGAAGTTTCTGCTATCAAGGCTTCTATTTTTATTATTTTTAATATTACTCTTATGTGCATTTTAAACAGCGAAGGTATATCTTGCCGATACACATCGATGCATATTCTGCAAATTGATATTTTGGGTACAAATAGACGAAAACGACTTTGAGATAAGTAAATTAGATACAGTTTGGGACAAATATGGATGATTGTCCTCAAGAGGTTTAGTACACTTCGCATTTAAACAATCCTATATCCGTAAAATTTATTCGAAGTGTTTAAAAATATGCAAATTTAATATAAACCGATGTCATTATACGAACTTTGATACACTAGTATAGCTTTTAAGACTGGAATTCATCTATCTTATTTAACTTTAATATTCACCTCACAGCAAAAGCTTTCTGAAGACAGCTAACAAAATACAGGCCTATTTAAACCTTTTACTTTTAACGTTTAAAACTTGTATCCATCTAACGGTAATATACTAAGAATTCTTAAGGTTATCATATTATGTTTAAGATAGTGATTTGATTTTGGCAAAAATGTCAACAATTAAGTGAGATTTAAAAATCTATTTCATATTTCAAAAATGTCAGTCAACGTGCTTTCAACAAACAGTCGATGGGTGATAAAAAACTAAAAAACGACGTCTTGTGACATGTGTGCTTAAATGTTCCTATTAAACTATTGTTCTAGCAGCATAGATACACTAGTTTGATATTGACAGCAAAATGAACTCACATGAAAGGCATATGAAGGGATCAGTATCAAAAAGACAGATTGTCGGATGTGCTCGATACACCACCAGATGCAAGAACTAACATACCATGTAACGGTTATTTATGCAATCAAGGTAAGAGAGCGATATCTATATGTATATGTTCGACTTTAATAAATAATTAAGAAATCCTCAGGCCACTGGCACGTTGGCAAACATAAATGAGAAAAAATAAAATCTACAGGAATAAGTTATTTGTCGGAAAATTGGAAAAAATCGATTGTTGTCATACCTATATTTTTTAAAACAAAAAAAAAAGTGTTTTAATGCAGATGAGTAAAGCAAGACGCTAATAAAGGTCTAACACGACAGTTTAGAAAATATTGTTCCACCAGCATCATTGTATGTAAAAGTGATTTTATGAGCAAACTTATAGCAGTTTGTTATATCTTAAAAGGTAATACAAATAATTTTATAACATCATCTTGTAAACATGTATATGTTTTATTATTGACAGTTCCAAAAGCACCAAGAAATACATGTCTGCGATCGCGTTAGCAGCGTTTACAGTTGTAAAGTTAGTGAACAATGTCCCAGCAATGAGGTAAGATTCTTGACGAAAATTCAAGGCCATAGGTTTCATAATGATTGATCGTTAAAAGTCGCAAAATATCAACTTGAGTTACGTTATTTGATGTAATGTTATAACGTGCGAGTCTCTTGTAGTTAGTGTCCTGTGAGGAACATAAAAACTGCAACAGTCCCTAAGCTTTATTAAAAAAGCTTTATTTTTCGAAATTACTCTAAAATTGTAAATGAAATAAATACAAATATATATTAAATATTATTTCGAATAACAAATGGTAAAATTACAATATATAAGGTAGCTACATGTCTATAAAAGGCACACAACACCCAAAATCTTTCGTTCTTTGTAGCATAGACGGAATTTTCTTACAGATTTTTCTGCATGATTTTTGGTGGTATTATTAAATGTGTTTAATTATGTATGCAACATATTATGAGACAAATACAAGTTGACTGTCTCGTGTATCAGCTATTGATATTATAATGAGTTTCGACATGCTTTATTGTAGATGTGCATAATTAGATACAAAATTAGTGGTAATTTTCAAGTCGTCGAACATGGATGTGAACAGCGAACATAAAGGCGAATTAAACTTCTTCATTTTCAAATAAGTGTTTGAACACGTTTCTTATAAAATGAAGTATTATTGCAATTATTGCGTGTTGTAAACAAAGTTTATTTTTGTCACCTCGGTTCTGACGACTTCTGTTAGTTTGATTTTTAAAGGTAAAAGCAAAACATCAATGTAGAATTGAAAATGCCATTTATTATCTAAATGACGAGAATATCATACAAGAAAAACATCTAACAATGAACTACAAGTTATACAATAATCATGCAAAAATAAAACATTTATATGGAAAATGCAAACGATATAAAAACTAAGAAAGCGACTTTTAAAATCAAAGGTGAGGGGTAAAAATATAGCCTGAGGGGTAAAAATATAGCCGAAAATGCCATTTATTATGTAAATGAGGAGAATATTATACAAGAGAAACGTCTAACAATGAACTACAAGTTATACAAAAATCATGCAAACTTGACATTATTACAAAAAAGGCGTTTCCAGACATAAGGAAATAACAAATAAGATTTGGGAGGGATGGTGGGAAAAAATAGATCCTCGTGATCACAACTTATCACAAAACAATATGGCTGCAGCAACTTGACCAGTAGTGATGCGAATGAATAATTAATTAGCATCACGTTACCTGACACCTAACGGTGAAAAGGTGAACAACAAGGTGGATAACTCTACACAAATTTCTCGTGCCAAAAATACATTTATATGACTATAAATTAAGTTTTTTGTCACCTCGGTTCTGACGACGTCTGTTTGATTTTAAAAGGTAAAAGCAAAACATCAATGTAAAATTGAAAATGCCATTTATTATCTAAATGACGAGAATATCATACAAGAAAAACATCTAACAATAAACTACAAGTTATACAATAATCATGCAAAAATAAAACATTTATATGGAAAATGCAAACGATATAAAAACTAAGAAAGCGACTTTTAAAATCAAAGGTGAGGGGTAAAAATATAGCCACCATTTTTATTCCATAATGGTAGAAAAATCCCCCACCAAGAAGGAGGAAGGAGTCATTTTACTGGTATGTACTTCATGAAGAAACCACATAACACTACACTTGTAATTTCAACTCTTAAGTATTAAAAACAGTAACTCGAAGTACCTTCGTTGACTTGACCTATATAACTTGCAATACAATTGCCAGTACACTAAATCTATGTAAAGATAAATTTCATACAAAGCGAGTTAACAGAGTTGGCAAATACTAAGAACACACAATATCTATGTATAACTATTTCAACAGAGACATTCAGCTAACAAATATATAAGGTATATCCAACAATGTTAACAGTTTAAAAACTAGTCAAAATAAAAAAGAGGCTCGCAATTCCCTATTAATTTGAAAATTGTCAATAACAGTTTCATAGGTGACCATTCGCTATAATCTTATATTCGGCATTTTAAAACATCAAAATGTTCACTTGACAATACAATACATAATCTAAAAGTACAATACAAAATATAAACAGAGGTCAATTACCCCATGTTAACTTGTAATTATCTAATGACAACAAAAATTGCAGTACAAATTGTAAACAGAGGTCCATTACCCCATGTTTACTGAAACATCTGCATGTAATACAAATTATAAACAGAGGTCCATTACCCCATGTTTACTTAATCATCTAATACACAATATAAACAGAGGCCCATTACCCCATGTTTACTGAAACATCTACATGTAATATAAAACATAAACAGAGGCCCATTACCCCATACTTACTTAATCATCTAATACAATGCAAAAAGAGGCCCATCACAGCATCACCCCATGTTCAATTTATTAACATCAACTGTACATAGGAACAAAAACCCTCACAAGGAACCCACAGTAAAAATCTATATATGAAGTAAAGGAATTCGAATATATTTGCGATATGCATTGGATTTCCAGCGTCCCAGTAATTGGATTTGCTCATCTGAAATACCTTTTTCCTTCGCCCATGATGCAGCACCTATGCGGAAGGAATGTCCTTTGTATAATTTTGTATTAAATCGTGCAAAGGATAGTGATGTTTTTAACTGATTTGTAAAACCATGCCTAGACACTGGTGTTCGGTCTGCATATAAAAACAAGGGGCCCTCACATTGACCACGTAATTGACAATACTGCCACATAGCCAGTACAGGACAAAAATTTAAATTATCTGCATATGCTGACAACTGAAGCATGACTGGGGGTTTTCCTACACTGTGCTTATAATTATCCATTTTTAAGATTAATTCCTGTGTAATGTCTTTCGAAATTTTCCAAATTGTATTGATGAGTATTATAAAATAGGGGCTCCCTTCCCACTTGTAACTGTAAATTCCCCAACGCGCAAGAATGCATGAAACGCTAATAAATACATGGCTTTAAATAGTTTCAGCTTAAACAAGGAATCAGTACATGAGGGAAGGCTTTCAATCAGTTTCTGAAGTATTCCTGGAGTTATTGGGAGTCGTACGTCTGACTTGAATTTAAGTTTTTGGAAACCTTGTAATGCTCTTTTAACAATAAAAGCTTGTGTACAATCCTCATGATCAGCCAACTTTTGAAAATGACCAAGTGCCGAAACATAACTAGTTACTGTTTGGGGGCTAGTTCTTAGTGTAGCAATGAGCTATAAACAAAACCAAATGTTCAATGTTTAAAGGGATACATGAGGACGTCCCTGGAACATAGATAGTAAGAAATTCTTCATACAATTGTTTAACTCTATTATACGTTGTATGCGTGCTAGGTGATAAAGCATTGTCTATCAAATATTTCGAAACTGACTTCAGATGCTGAACATCTCCTTCGGGACCTCTCTCGAACAATGGGTCATTTGTGGTGCCAACTTGTGAAACTCTTCTAACTGCAAGCGAGATAATTTGTCACTTAATACATTTTGGACTCCAGCAACATGTTTTGCTATGAAATATACATTAAACTTCAAACACTGTACAACCAAGCGACGCAACATAGACATAATGTTTTATCTTTACCCAACTGTTTATTTATAACATGTACCACCGCCATGTTATCAGAGAAAAAACAAATCTTGTTATTCGTCATTTCATTTGCCCAAAGTTCTAATGCCGCAACAATATGAAACAATTCTTTTATCGAAATATGGTATTTCTCCCAACTATCTGGCCATTTCCCATAAAAGTATTGGTTTCTAAACACCCCACCATAACCTATGCCACTTGCATCTGTGTACATTGTTACTGTTTCAGATGTTTGCCAATTGTCATGCAAAAACATAGATGTTCCATTAAAGTGTGAAACAAAGAGAGACCATGCCTCAAGGTCAGCACGTGCTTCCTTATTAAGCCTTCTTTTATAATAAAGCTTTTGAACTCCTTTTGTAAGATCAATAAGGCGCCTTAAGAAAGCCCTTCCCGGAGAAACAACTGCAAATGCAAAATTCAAAAGGCCTATTAGAGACTGCAGTTCTCTTAATGTGATTTTCTTCCTTTTCTTCATGTACAGCAAAAGTTCTCTGAGCTTAATCATTTATCTAAGGGTAGTCTTATAATCATTTCAACAGTGTCTAATTCAAAACCTAAAAAGGTTAATTTTGTTGTGGGAAAAACAGTTTTTTCATCCTTCATTGGTAAATTAATATGGTTGAAAAATTTCAAAATTAATTCAAGTTGAGCCTTACTGTGATTTAATGATGGTGGACCTACAAATAAAAAATCATCTAACAAGTGAACACAACCACCTGCGTGTAGTTTTTTTTTCTATCACCCAATGAAGTGCTGATGAGAATTTTTCAAATAAATTGCACCCAAAACTCAAGCCCATAGGTAATGTCTTATCAAAGTATACATCAGATTCAATTACAAACCCAAGTAACTCAAAATCATTTGGGTGAATGGGAATATTCTTGTAACCATGTTCAATATCTGTTTTGGACAGTAAAGCATCTTTACCGAACTTTTTAATCAATGCTATCGCATCATCTACTGTTTGATACGAAACTGTAGAATCAAGTTTTGAAATACCATCATTAATTGAATGTCCCTCATGATGTGATAAATGATGGATGACCCTAAATTCTCCAGGTTTTTGTTTTGGTACTAAGAGCCCATGGGGGAAATTTTCAAATTAGGAAATGGTAAATTTTGTAAAGTAAAATGACCTGCTACTCTTCCGGCTTCTAGTTCAACCGAAATCTTCTGTTTGAGTATTGGCAAATTATCTTGAGCAGATTTAAAGTTCTTACTTAACCTAAAGTGTCTCTCCCCAGTAAATGGAACATGAAAACCCCTGATAAAACATGTAATTAAATAATCTAATTTAGACTGGTCATAACCTTTTAACCATTGGCGCAATACTTTGGCATTAATTGGAGTGACAATATTAAATAATGACACCGAAGGTAAAAAGCATGCATGTTTATGTTCATTTCTTTGGGGTGGGGTTTGCTGGGGGTGCTTTAACTTGTTCTTGTCCTTCATTTTGCAATGGACATTCGTTTCTAGGATGTTCGTTATGGCATTTACTGCAGACATGTGGGTATGTGCACAATCTTCTTTTGCATCTTCCATTGTTGTTGTTGAAACTAAAGCAGAAGCCTGTTTTAACATTTTTTCTTTCTGCTTTCGAACGAAAAAGCTGCTGGTATGGTTTTCGTTCCGTTCCCTACTATGACCATCTAACCTAGCCTTCACACCTATCTGAATAGCCTCGGAATGAAGATCCTGATTGATTACATTCCATGGCATTGACTCAGGATCTTCTGATCTCCACATACGAAATTGTTCGTCATAGTATAATGCTGCTTTTTCTCCAATATCAGTTGCTAACTTTTGTACCATTTGCATATAGCGCATTAGATTTGGGGACTCCTCCGGTCTGTTGGTGCAATAAATTGCCACAAAGATGTGGAACGCGTCCACCCACTGATTGAAAGATTTAAAAAACATTTTCTGTTCTCTTTGGACAAAGGAGATACCATTAACTGAATCTTTCACAGCTTCTAATCTCATTTGATGTGATTTAAACAGTAAAGACGGTAACTGTATGTATTCTTCTGCAAATATTTTGGATTTAATTTTTGGGTCTACATTGTGCCCTGCCCTGCGTCCAACATGCATAGGGCCTATCTTATTACCTCTATTATCTTTGCTGGTACTGGCTACAGCATCTGTTGTTTCCTGTTCTGCAGGAACAGCAACTATTTCATCTGCCACTAATGGCTCTGCATTGGTGTTGTTTTTTATTTTCGCCATGACTGAGTCAACTATAGTAGGTACGAATTCCTAAAACACATCCTTTATCATTGCCTTCATGTCGTCTGTGTCAGAAGTTTTTGGTGTTGATGTAGAACGCCTCTTCTTCCGTGGTGGCTGAGACATTCTGTAAGCTACAACAAGCAACACAACATGTTAAAAGATGATATACTATCCATTTAGTCATGAACAGTGCACATTTAACAATGTGTAAATTCATAAGAAGTGGAATATACATGTAACCATGTATTCTATCAATTGTACATGTAACCATGTAAAATTGTTTAGAAAAGTACATGTAACCATGTACAACTAGTCACATGTAGCCATGTGAAGTAAAAGCAAATTACCAAGTACAAAATATTCACATGTAACAATGTGAAAGTATTAGATCTGCTCATGTAACCATGCAAAAATATTCACATGTAACTATGTGAAAAGTATTAGATCTGCTCATGTAACCATGCACAAATATTCACATGTAACCATGTGAAAAGTAAAAGATCTGCACATTGTACATGTAACCATGTACTGAGTGTCCTACATGTAATTGAACACTTCACATGTAATCATGGAGTGTGCTTATTAACAAGACGTACAAATAACTAAGTACACGTAACCATGTACTGCATTTGTAAAATAATATAAATTAACAACATGTGTATAATTCAATACCTGCTATATACTAGTACGTATACAAGAAACTCAGCTATTGAAACTCTCGTTGACCATCTTGTCAACTACCACCTTATCAACACTGAAAAATATTAACATGTGTTAATACAGGTAATATATTTATGCATGCAGGTATATAATAAAAATATCATGTCTTGTCTTAACAAATTACTTGTACATGAAAAAAAAAAATCTAGATCTGTCTGCCAATTTCAATTAATTAAAAGTAACCTCCCAATACTTTTTAAACTATTGGCATGATAATTATACAACGGCATATTTATATACAAGTTATTTATCAACTAGTCTAAATTATCCTGAATAAATCGGTCAAATACAATTTGCAAAAATGAACCTTACTTCACTGTTAAACCAACCATAAATAAATGAAAAAGTAAATAACAGAATTAAATAATAATAATATTTTTCTGAGCGACATTAAGGTCAAAGCTATACGTATGTATGTACAGTATACATCGTAAAATGTATTTTAAGTTTCAATTTATTTTCTTGATTTACCGTAAACCAGCAGTCTTACACTAAACTTCCAATCGTGTCAGCTGTATAACAGCTCCTCTAATATTGTAATAAAACTTTGGATATCCCACAGACCAGTTTAAATGTACTCCATCATGTTCATATAGGTACTGCTCAGTGTATTTTAAACCTCTCAATCGCCAATAAATGATGTCTCTGTTCCCACACTTTTTTATTTGGGCTTTGAGAAAAAAGTTAGCATAAACTACATTAAAATTATACTTGTCTGGACTGGTGAACCGAGTGCTTTTGCGAAAAAGAAGTTGACAGACTGCTATTCTTACACAATATCTAGCTGTAAACACTAACAGTAAGTTAAACCATTTCAAAATTATCACATCAATATCATTCACTGTTAAGTCATCTATGTCGAGATCATTAGAACAAAATTGTGCCACAATAAAAGACGGTTGGAATTGTATAATCGCATTCTCAAGTTTCTCTACGTGAGCTGTATTTATTTTACCACCTGAAATACCATCGTACGATATATTACACTGACTAAGCTCAATATTTTGAATGTTGTAATAATGGACAAAGTGTTCGAACCGCTTAATATGTGAACTCCCGATGATCAGAATATCAAACATACTTCCAAAAGTCATTTGTTTACATTCGTTTTGACCAATCGGATCAAAGAATAAACGCACACCCTTCTCAAGTTTCAACTAGCTAGTACAATGGTCAGCAATATCGACTGTGACGTATTTCCTTAAGTTATTTTTAGAAAATCTAACTTTATACAGCCAGCCTTAAACTTACAGTTCTTAGTTTGCATAAATCCATAGACAATTCCAGTTTGTATATAACGTTAATAAAGTTAATCCCGATGCTTGTTGTGATGTTGCCAATTTGCTATATAAGTAAATAAACAACGTTAACAGGTCATTGTTCGTCACAGTTTAAGAACACCACACGCGAGTCTCAAAACTGATATTCCAATAATCAATAGCTCTATTACGTTATTTGTGTAACGAAGTAAGCAAGACGTTAAAAAATAGAGATCCTTAGGATCACAACTTATCCAAACAAAATATGACTGCAGGTAAAAAAAATAGATCCTCGTGATCACAACTTATCACAAAACAATATGGCTGCAGCAACTTGACCAGTAGTGATGCGAATGAATAATTAATTAGCATCACGTTACCTGACACCTAACGGTGAAAAGGTGAACAACAAGGTGGATAACTCCACACAAATTTCTCGTGCCAAAAATACATTTATATGACTATAAATTAAGTTTTGTGAATCACTTCAATCGAGTCTTTAGTTATTCGTATTTCTGATCGGCGACATGCTGTATGTTCAAAATATTGTGGGAAGCCGGCATGTCAACTTTGGTGTTATTTGACGTCACAGGCAGTTAAACTTGTAATTATGTAGGAATTTGTAATGAATCTGTGCAAACTTACTTTAACTAAATGTTAAAGGTTCGTTTAATACTTTATGCATCTGGAATCGTCTAAATTTACGTTTTGTTTTGTCAAGTTTTACTTTGCAAGTGACCTTGTCAGCCCTGTTTGTGTACTATTTTTAGGCATAATGATTTCCCTTGTTTTGATATAAATACCGCAATTTATCGTTTTTTAATTCTTAACGATTACTCAAGCAGAACAGGTAAACAAATACACGTTGTCCTTATATCCCTTGATGTTTAACTGATTTAGATTCCAGATTGTTAATTGCATTATACATTGTCAATATTTCATTACTGCTGATAATTATCTAATAATTATTTGGAATTTACAGATTTGTCTTTATTTATAAAAGTATTTAGCTGACAAAACAAGAATTTCAGCCCTGACACTTAAAATAATAGTTGAACACTTAAAACAAGAGCTTCAACACAGACAACATTTACTGAACTGGTAACAGCGGTGGGAAATTTTCTTTTTTTAAGAAACTTACTTGAAATTTAAAAATTTTAAATTATTGTTAAAGCCCCTTGGCTTTTAAAAAAAGGGAATTCATCAAAGAAAAAAGACTGACAGTAAAGATTGGTGAGAGAAATTATCATATTAGCTACAATTTAATTAGGATAAATTTTTAATTCAGTTGAATAAACAAAAGAACCCCTCAATAATTTTTAGCCAGGATAAATTTTAATCCAAAGCTGATTTTAAATAGGGCCACTATCGACAAAGATCAATATTAATCTCTTGTCAATTTCATCCAGATTTCATGTCACATTATTAGGGCTATCGACAAAGATAAATTCTAATCTGAAGTCGATTCAAATTAAAATTTCTTGCACATTATTAGGGTCATTGACAAAGATAAATCTTAATCTGAAGTCGATTTCATGTAAACTCACTTGAATATTATGAGGGTCATCGACACAGATAAATTTTAATCTGAAGTAGATTGAAAGTAAAATTTTTTAACATTACAAGGGTCATCGACGGAGATCAATTTCAATCTGAAGTCGATTCAAAGTAAAATTTCTTGAACATTACTAGGGTCATCAACAAAGATAAATCCTAATCTGAAGTTGATTTCAAATAAAAGCTAAAGTAAAGCAAATTACAAGGGAAAACAAACAACACACATTCCATTGAAATTATCATATATACTGTTTTGCATTGTGATATTTATACCAGTAAAAGAAAACCCTTGTGTTCACAAACAGAATGCATAGGTATTATTTAAGGAAACAAGCCATTCATAATGTTGAATGGGTATCTACTTGTAATAGAATGCCAATTTCAAGAAGTGATTCTCAACCAGGTCCATTTGGGTTAAGCATTCATCCTCTAGCACATAATATGAATTGGGTAAATCCACAAAGGGAGATAAGTATGACAACTGTTATTAAACTTAAATGTATTCCAATATCAAATAATGATTTCTAATCAGGTTCTTTGGGTGTAAAAAGTAGTACTCCATCAAATGCTAATCTTTTGAGTTGAGAAAATTGTCCAGGTCATGCTCAGCACTTGTACCGTTTCGAAAAGGCCTTCATCAAGGAAGCGCTATAAAACACAGGATCATGACCGTCCAACAAGAGTTCCATGCTATAATGGTAAGGAGTCATGGACAGCTTACCATATGCAGTTTGAGCTTATTGCTGAACTCAACAACTGGACACCTTATGTTAAGGCATAGGAGTTATTGACGGCTTTAAAGGACGCCGCTATGGTATATGCCTACTTTTTATTAGATCGAAACGAATTACCTCAATGACCGAAGCTATCCATCAATTGGTTTGTGCGAGACATATAAAAGAGGATCAAAGGATAAATATGTCCGACAGATAGAAAGTGAGGATCTTCAGGTTACTACAACCTACATGTCTGACTTTGAGACTTGTCAAGCGCTGGAAGTACGAAAAGTAGGAGGTAAACGCTACGTTTTAATCAATTCGAAAGAGAGATCAAGGATTCAATAACAAGCTCTATTACTGATAGCATAACCAAATCTGTGGGAGATCTTATCCACGAAGAAATGAGGAAAATGAACAGACCTCATAAGCAACAGAACACACAACCACCCCCCTTGCACACTAAATTGAGAAAGGGGACAGAAAGTAAAATGTTATGGATGTCAAGAGGAAGGTCATTACAAGACAAATTGTCCCAATGCTGAAAAATCAGAGAAGTTATCGACCAATCATAAACCAAGATCAGGTCATCAACAGAGACCATCTTTAAACTAGATGGGGCTGGCATTGTCGGCCAAGCATCACCCCATGAAAGTGAAGATTGTTTGGAAACAAAAAATTTGTTGAAATATGAAACTGAATTTATTGAAGTTGTTGTTAATAGACCATATGAAAGAGACCTCAGTACCGTAGATCCGGACCTGGGTGTTGAAATATTGTTTGAGGAATCTAAGAAACCATTTGAACCTAGACCTGGTGTTGAAACCAGTAGTGAAGCTGAGAATTTGTCCGAAATGACAAGAGGGAATATTGTAATTGACAGAATTACTGCAGCTTCCATGACGGTGCCTGTTGTTGTGAACAAGGTTGCAACCATGCGGTTATAGACACTGGAACAGAGGTAACAGTACTCAATGATGCGATATATAAGATTCGGGAAAGTGTTAGGCCTAAACTGAAACCAGCGACAAAAAATCTGAAATGAGGTTAGGAAATGAGACGTTTATATTGCATGTTTACATAGCTCCAATTGGGGATAACATCCTCTTAGGATGCGATATTATAGACGAAAAAGACATAGCTATTAATTCCAGGAAAGGAATACAGATAAATGGTGATTAGATAGAATGTGAAACCAAGAGGCAGAGTGACGAAATAGCTTGCGTAAAAACAAAGGAACCTATTACAATAATGCAAATTTTTAGAAGTAAATTATATGAACCTTGATACCTTTGATGACATGTTATTTGCAAGCACTGGGGCGATGCCTCTGCTGATGGAATGTTAGTCGAGGGTATCACTAGCCTAGTAGTCACACTTTAATGCTTAAAAATATTATTAATTCTTTCAGTAATATATGCATTTTTTAAGTTAACTGCTGTTAAATTTAGAAAAGTATTCTAATTATTAGGCGAGTTTTTTTCAAGGTGTAGATAGACTTAGCCGGAGTTGGTATAACGGTTTGGAATTTAGGTGACAAAAGCTCTACATGATCTTAATCATTCGGATTTTTAATATTGTGCTAGTTTTAGCGTTACTGCCGAATCTTGATTAGACGTAGTTTTATATCATTGCTGACATTTTGTTTGCTTTGTTATTATGCAAATGTCCGTTTTCGTATTACGTATTGGCTGAAAATAGCTTGTAGCTTGAAAAATTATGTGCACGAGCAATGTTCACAAATAATAGACTTAAATGGCTTAAAGGTAACGTGGATCTTGTTGTGATAAAAATAGTACACGCATTTCCTATATTTCTGAAATTTTATAAATACCTCACGAGTAGGGTATTTTTTAACGCTAAGTGGTCTTGGATTAAAAATGAAAAAAAATATCCTAGAATTTCCTTCAAAATATCGTTTGCACTGATAAAAATGTCCCTGGTATATAGTCTTTCAAAACATTGACTCCCGCTATATAGTTCGCATCAGGGATATATCAACCTTTTAAAAAAGATTTATTACCTTTTTCAGAGTCAATATTATCGTATATTAGTTCGAGTCTAACATATATTTTGATTCACTATTTACATGAATAACCGCGTTTATTGTACATGGTTACGAAAACATGTATATTATGCAAATGAGACAATTTTTTTTTCATTTTAAAAGTATTAAATTATATATATTCGTCAATAAATTTATCCATATATGCATATAATTAAATAACGGATTATGGACTGAAGTGATCGTACTAATGGGAGATTAGCCAAGTTAATGACGAACGCATGATTTTGGACGGATGCATTAGTCAATGATCATCAATCAGTCAACAATCATTTATCAATGGTTCTTATTTGTCGTCCTTCATACGCTTCCATAACATGTTAGAAATCTAATAAGCATAAAGCCGCTTTGACATCGCAGTAAGAATTCTTGCGTTATTACAGGTTCAACTAAAACAAGTATTTTTTTTATTTTAAGTTGAATGTTTTTGCAATAACGAACATATATTTTAATGTCAATTGTATTTGCTCTACATTCTGTTTCTGAATATATCTCATTAGTATTAAAGACCCGTATGGCCATTGAAATCGTCCTCTTAGAGTAGGTGCTATTTTGCTTTGAACCCGCCTTTGTTGACCAGTATCATTTTGGATGCCATTTTTTGTTGAAAAGAATATATTGTGTTGTTAGTTCCTTAATAAATATACATTGACAATTGTTGTAATATCAAGTTTTCTGAATTTTTAGGTATGCGATAACATCTTAAACAATTACAGGATAAGTTATAATAAGCCAGCATTAGGTCGTGCAGACCATGGAGATATGGAAATTTGTGCCGCTTATTGTACGAGACGAAACTGTAACAAGGCTAACTGTCTTGACCTTATCAAAAGTAGGTTACACACTTCTAATGAATTCAAAAACTGCAATATTATTCAGAATGTAATGTTCAATAGGACCGGTTAAGTATGTTTACAATTGAATTATGATCTTTCCAATAAGAATACGTTTTCAAAAGAAAAACCTTGTCAATATGTCTTGACGGAATTTAGAACGTCTTGAATTTGAAAATAATTTAATGAACTGAACATATTTTATACAGTACTTGAGATTGAAAACGCAACACTTTTATTAATCCGTCAGCGTTCCAAAATCCGTCACCAATCAGTTATCAATCAGTCAGATAAGTCAAATCGTTCCCAATCCGTCAGATAGTTCCCAATCCGTCCATCCATCAATGGACGGATTTGGAACGATTTGACTGATCTGACGGATTGATTTGGACTGATCGCCCCAATCCGTCCATTCAACTTCCGGTTAGTAAAATTAATATTTCGAAATGTGAAAATTCGTTTCACTCGCAAATATTAGAAGTATAAAAATGTCAACTGTTATGTCCTCATTGATGGATCGTTTTACCTAATAATAAGGCTAAAACTGGTCTAAAGTTATTAATAAAAAAAAGGGATATTCCCCCAATCTATTACTAATGCATCTGTGCCGAAATATAAACATTACATAGTGTAATTTTATTAACAAACTAATTAAAACAAAGTAAATTTAAAAACGTACACACACAATGACTTTAAAAAAAGCATCTCGCGTGCCAAGGCGCACGTCCGTATTTTGAAAGCGGAAAACGTCTAGTCTAAAGTTATAAATGATAAATGGAAATTCCCCCACCCCCCCGAAAAAAATCTATCACTAATGCATCTTTGACGGAATATAAACATCACATAGTGTCATTTTATTAAAAAAATAATTAAAAAAAGAAATGAAACACCACAAACACAATAAATTAAAAAATATTTGACCTCGCCAATGCGTACATCTCGTATTTGTCTTCGAAAAGTTTTAAAGCGGAAAAGCGAGAAACACAAAAACGTGAAGGCGAAATCGTAACATTTTTTCACTTCGCCTTTTCGCGTTAGAATTGTATGTATGTTTGAAGTTTGTTTAACACTTTTTTCAAAAATTATATTAGTTTATATAATATGACGTCCAGTGTTTATTGGGAAGAGCTGGAGTACCCAACGAAACAGCAAACCTTCGACAGGAAAACTGGTGCTCTTTGCAAATTTATAGGGATGAGTCGAGTACACCATCTCGCTGTAAAGATCGAACAGACAACTTGGTGATCAATAATAGGTTACTGCTACCTTAACCTCCGAGGTTGAGGTTTTTTTATTGTAAACGCTTAAAAAGATCATTTGTCGTGGTTTGATCAGTTTTTTTCTTTGCCACAGTTCCTATAAATTTCGCTGTATAATACTGAATAAGATTTACGACAAAAGCGAAAACATCTATTTATATATTTTATTCACTACCCCATAGAGTCACATGAATTTACACAGAATTAAATAAAGAATAAACTTATGTGTCACAGTTCCTAAGAATTCCGCTGTAGAATACTCAATAAGATTCACGACAAAGCGAAAACATCTATTTATATATTTTATTCACTATATATCTCATTGTGTCACATGAATTTACATATGGAATATAGGACATTTTGTTTGTGATACAGACTTTATCACGGCCAGTATCATGTGAGCCCGTAGGGCGAACCTGATACGTTAAGCCGTAATAAAGTCTATATCACAAACAAAATGTCCTAAATTCCTTTTATCGGTAATTTTCTAAGAGTATTTTTTGTCAATTTATGCCTTATTTTTTAAGGAACTACTTTTTTGGTCGAAGTGATCTGTGAAAAATGGTTTGCAACGTCATTTAGCGTTAACGTCATTCAATTGGAATGTGGCGTGATGAATGGACGTATTTTTTTCATTCATCCTCTGTAAGTCTTTTTTTATCGTTTATGTAATAGTTTGTGAATGAAAATCTTTTAATTTACTCTTAATTATAATATGGGGTGTCAAATTTTTTGTTTTTAATATTTTTCTCTTTGACGAACTGTATTTCAAATTTATGTTGCCAACACCCAACGTTTCTGACCTATTTGCCAATAGTGTCAGTTCCCCCTTTAATAAACGTTTTCTACAATTTGTATTTTACATCGTTATCATTTCTGGTAACTGTTTAGTGCTGTGTTATTTTAACGTTTCAGTACTTTGCAGTGGCCAGGGGGGATACGATTTACACATCATGCATAAATTCGATGAGTTGTAGGTTCTTGTGAAGGCCGAATTTTCCGGCTGTAATAATCCTATTACAGTTTTGTGATTTGTCAGATTAACTCTCAAAAATGGAGAGGTCATTCGCAAGTTCTTGTGGTGAATGAACAGGAATTTGGGATTGTCACTTGATGTTGATGTTTGTGCAATTTGAAGAGTTTTGTTCAGATTACTTATTATAAACTGTATTATTGTTAACGGAAGGTAGCTACGAAAACGGAACTATGTCGGTCCTTTTGTGTTCGTTTTCTTCGGGGGCGGTTAGATCGTTTTTTATTTTATCTTGCTTTCACGTTTGTTTATTTTTGAAAATTCTGTTTGTTACTGTGACGTAATAATCGTTAAATTCCTCCGCAGCCTACTGACCGGATAAATTCGGTGATAAATGCCAGTACGTTGCTACTGACTATATCACCGGTACACATCAAAGGGAAAATGTACATATTACCGATAAAGAGAATTAAATCTCAAATAAAGAATAAACTACTGTGCCACAATTCCTAAGAATTCCGGTGTATAATACTGAATAAGATTTACGACAAAAGCGAAAACATCTGTTTATATAGTTTATTCACTATCTCATTGTGTCACATGAAATTTACGCAGAATTAAATCTCAAATAAAGAATAAACTACTGTGCTAAATATGCGAACATGTAAGCGTAATACGAAAATCAATTCTGCTTTAGCATTTTAGCCGTCGCAATTTGTTTATTTTACGATGTCTGTTAAAGTCATTCCACAGTTAATGACATACAAGTATAAATGGTTTCCTTAAAATTCGGAAGTACTTGAAATTAGTTACTAGGTTTAACAGAGCTGCCCAGCGTGTTCGAAACTCACTGCAGGCAGGGTGTACTTGACTTAATTGAAAGGGAGCCAGTTTTCCTACTGGAGGTCGGGGGTTTTATCCGGGTACTCCGGCTTCCTCCTCAAATAAAAGCTGGACACCATGATATAGCTGAAAAATTGCTGAAAGTGGATTAAACAAAATGTAAACAAGCAAACAAATCTAGTTGATTTATATTAAACTTATTCTCGTCATGAATGAAGCTGAAATACTCTCGCTGAAAGAAAAGCAACCAATCAATCAATACAATAAGTTATTGTTTAAACTGAATGACACTCTTTTAAAGGGCAAGTTTTGGAACGGTTCTTTTTCATCGATATGACACTGTAATGACAATGTTAAGATCAGGTTGATTTCACCAGAAAACTGAATGAACAAAAGTGATTAATATGGGAGGGAAGTCATTCAGGTAAGTGTACGCTCGTTCACAAAATTCCAATTTGTGAACCAAATTGTATAATTTTATTATACTTCGGTACACTTACCTGAATACAATATGGAATACTCTAGATTGAAAAGCAGTACTTCAATACTGTAGGGTGGGCTTCTTATCATCTAGTCCTCTTCATTCATTTAAAAATGCTGAATTAGATTACTGTCAGATTAATACGTATTGGTTACGAAAATTCCATCGTCACACGCTAGTACACATGTACTATGTCTATGTCTAAGATTCACCCCGGTTAATGAAGCTATATTTTTTATATAGCGGATTTGGCCGAGGGGTCTAGACCGCTGGACATAGTGCAGGCGAATTGGTGCCACCGTGTCACAACGGTGTGAGTTCGAATCCCGCTGAGGGAAAGCCAAAATTTGACAGTGTTAAAAATCTAATTCAAACAGTGTTGGGCTTAATTTGTAGACGTATATATAAATATTTGATATTAACCCTGTATTTCTGATGTTTCAGAAATCCGCTGGATAGATATATTATATGGTTGTCACAATACTTAGACGTTTGTATATAATTTACTTACTGTGACTGCATGACAAGTAACTTTGTCATCCTATATAATATATACAAAAATGCTGAATTAGATTACTGTCAGATTAATACGTATTGGTTACGAAAATTCCATCGTCACACGCTAGTACACATGTACTATGTCTATGTCTAAGATTCACCCCGGTTAATGAAGCTATATTTTTATATAGCGGATTTGGTCGAGGGGTCTAGACCGCTGGACATAGTGCAGGCGAATTGGTGCCACAGTGTCACAATGGTGTGAGTTCGAATCCCGAAAGGGAAAGCAAAAATTTGACAGTGTTAAAAATCTAATTCAAACAGTGTTGGGCTTAATTTGTAGACGTATATATAAATAATTGATTTTAACCCTGTATTTCTGATGTTTCAGAAATCCGCTGGATAGATATATTATATGGTTGTCACAATACTTAGACGTTTGTATATAATTTACTTACTGTGACTGCATGACAAGTAACTTTGTCATCCTATATAATATATACAAAATTGCTGAATTAGATTACTGTCAGATTAATACGTATTGGTTACGAAAATTCCATCGTCACACGCTAGTACACATGTACTATGTCTATGTCTAAGATTCACCCCGGTTAATGAAGCTATATTTTTATATAGCGGATTTGGTCGAGGGGTCTAGACCGCTGGACATAGTGCAGGCGAATTGGTGCCACAGTGTCACAATGGTGTGAGTTCGAATCCCGCTGAGGGAAAGCAAAAATTTGACAGTGTTAAAAATTCAAACAGTGTTGGGCTTAATTTGTAGACGTATATATAAATATTTGATATTAACCCTGTATTTCTGATGTTTCAGAAATCCGCTGGATAGATATATTATATGGTTGTCACAATACTTAGACGTTTGGATATATATATATATAAACAATCATAACATATTAATCTTAAACTTTCTCATTTGAAATGAACCCAAAACTTTTTTTATAGTTGCTTCTCAGTCCGCTAACCGGGAACGTGCCGTGCTGTTATTTGGCTTTGCTCAAATATTCCAACAAGATGGCACGTCCCCGGTTAGCGGACTGAGAAGCAACTATAAAAAAAGTTTTGGGTTCATTTCAAATGAGAAAGTTTAAAATTAATATGTTATGATTGTTTACGTTATTTATTTATATTGACACTCAATGACTAAGGCCATTCGTTGGTCAGTCTGTGTCTAAATTTATGACAAGAAACACCGTCATTTGTATCGTTGCATAATCTTCTAGACTTGTATATATATATATATATATATATATATATTTCTACAAATTAGGCCCAACACTTTTGAATTAGATTTTTAACACTGTCATATTTTTGTTTACCCTCAGCGGGATTCGAACTCGCACCGTTGTGACACTGTGGCACCAAATCGCCTGCACTATGTCCAGCGGTCTAAACCCCTCGGCCAAATCCGCTATATAAAATATAGCTTCATTATCCGGGGTGAATCGTAGACATAGACATAATACATGTGTACTACCGTGTGACGATGGAATTTTCGTAACCAATACATATTAATTTGACAGTAATCTAATTCAGCATTTTTGTATATATTATATAGGATGACAAAGTTACTTGTCATACAGTAACAGTAAGTAAATTATATACAAACGTCTAATGATTTCCGTGTAAAATTTTCAATGTTTCCTTAAAAGGGTTTTAATTGACCTTTTGTTAACTATCTTAACTATCTTATGTGTCTTATGTGTCTTTGTAATTTACATTCATGTACTAATGTCATCTTTGGTAGTCTATGAATATGGTCGTGTATATATGTATGACAAGTAACTTTGTCATCCTATATAATATATACAAAAATACTTCGTTTCTGTTGTATCAGCAAAAAACTGTCTGTGAAAGACATTTTTCCTTTGACTCAGTCGAATTTCGTCTGTTACAACGGCTTTACCGTTGTGTCAGTCACAAAATGTCTGTCGCAGACATTTCTCCGTTGTATCAGACGGAAAACGACTGTTAATACGCCTGGTAATTATTTTTTTTTTGTTACACCGGTCGATTATTTTTTTTAATTTTAATTTATTTTATGACACTGTTCGGAATTCAACAAAAATATCTATTTGGAATTTGACAATTATCAACATTTTTACAATAACATTTTCTGCAACCGAAGTTAAACAAAATATAATTTAATGGTTAATTTATAAAATTTTATCGAAAATTATTTTAAAATTATAGTTATTATGAATATGTACAGCTATTTCAATAATAATATTTAAAAAAATCAAATCGTGTTTGTTTCTATTGTTTAAATAACAGGAAATTCAGTGAACATAATAAAGTTGTTGATGTCCATCAGACGCTTCCGATTTAAGATTGATTGATTGATTGATGTTTAATGATTGATTTAAGAAGAACACATGTGGTTAATTATGTTACAGATAATTCTGCCACAGTGATCAAAGTACATGTATATTAAACATTGGGCGGCATCATTCGGTGTTTTTCTTAAAACTGATCAAGTTTAAATATTGTGCAATTTTCTAAAGTTATAACTAGATTGTCAGTTATAGACTGTACGGTTGTCTTGTACGTAAACTTCACCCTTTTGTTCTACAGGCAACACTAAATTTAAAAGGTGTTTAATTTAATTGTCCACATTGACTCTACACAAAGGGGCTTTATCGAGCAAGGAGATTGACAATCTCCAAACACGCTACTCACTACGGTCCGCGGAGAGGCTTTCTGTATTCTGACCTGATAACACCCCAACTAGAGGGTCTCCTCTATCCGGCGCCCAAAGACTCGCTGCGCTTCTCTATGAGTCGAGCAATGGGAACCCTAATAAGAAGATATGATTTAGACGAAAATTTAAAGTGAAGAAGTAATTTAAGCAAGTAACAGAATAATTTTTTAAACAAATAAATAACAGTGGCTCATGAAAGACTGCAATGAAACAAAATTAATTAGAAATAATTGTATCACCAATCTGTACAACTTTTAAAAAATGTATATTTTATATTGTTTTGAAGTAATTATTTCATTTTTTAATTAAATTATACCAATTTGCTAGTAATTTTAGAAGTCCGAGTTTAAGTAAATTATCTTTGTTTATTGAGTTTTATGCTTGACGTAATACTGTACAACTAAAATCAATCAGCTCACTCGATTCAGTTGCATGCGATATAGTATACAGATCGGCGGGTCTTTGGTGGTGCTTCTTTGGAATTATTTAAAGCATGTCTCTTGCTTGTCAATGTTAACAATAAGAAACCCTTTACAGTTTTTACAGTTGATGGTTTGTGTGTAGAAAGTATCAAATTTACCTACTGGGTGAGTGGGGGGAGGAGAAGGTATTTTAGAAGACATCATTCAGACATCCATAACCATAAATTGATTTATTACATTATTATATTACAAAATATCAAAACTTGTTCTGGATGATTGCGGGAAAACACCGGATGTCGTAGCAAAATGTTTCATACAAAAGTTTTTTTATCAGTGAGGCGAGATTACCTGTAAACTAATTAATATGTGTTAGTCTTCAAAATGGACATGTACAATTTTTATTGTGAACATTCGATGAACAAATCCATTTTAACAACAGTAGATGCAAAAAAGGAAACTAACATAATTTCATCGTTTTTTATATTTTAATTGTAATACCTGAAAAATATAACGACTGAAATGTCAAAATTTAATATATTTAAATAAAACATTAACAGTTTCCGACATAATTAAAGATATAGTCGATTTTATTATACATATATTTGTTGTATGCGTGTTTGAAGAAAACATAATTGTACAAATTATAAAAGGCGATCATAACGATGCGGTTTTATTTTCAGCAGATGTGTGAGTAAGCCATTGATAAATTTCGTTTAATATCCATAAAATAAGGACTAATGTTAACATTTTCGGCAGTCTTCATTCATTTTTTAGATATATTTAAACATACATTTATCTGTAACATTACTATTTGAATAACATTTGTAATCGTAAAGTGTGCAAACACACAATTTCCATATAGAGAATTTGTGTTTAATTTTTTTTAAACTAATTGAAATTAAAAATTTTAATCGACGCCTTTAAATAAATTTAAAATAACAATTACCAGGTATTGTGACAATCATATTTTGTCTGATACAACTTAGAAACGTCTATTACAGTCATTTTTTGACTGATACAAAGATAACGCCGTTTTAACAGACGAAATTCTACTGAGCCCATGATGGGAAAAATGACTGCGACTAATTGAGACTAGGTCAACGGAAAAAAATCTGTTAAAGACAAAATATGTCTGTGGCAGACATAAATAGACTGTCACATTAAAATATTCATTGTCCGTCACAACGTTTGCAGTCTGTTACAGACATCTTTGTAATCATTTGTTATCAATCTCGGTCATTGACAGAAAAAAAACGATTGCAACTGGTATTTACAGTTAATCTTTAGCCAATAATGTAGGATATCATATGGGTTTTTTCATATCACATCCCTTAACAACCTTGAGACACTCATATCAACCAGAAAGCTTGCTCCAGGTGAATATAAGTTAAATGCATTCAAATATTTAAACATGGTTGAAATATAACAAACAAAATATGATATGGGCCATTTCATATTACATCCCATAGCAATCCAAAGAAACTCATATCAGCCAACAATAGAGCTTACTGTTGTTTTATTGTTTGTTAACCGGATCTTGTGTTAAATATAGTAAACAACCAATCAATCAATCAATCAATCAATACACTGATAACACCAGATAGGAAATTTGAAGGTTAAACAATGTTATGTACCTAGATTAACTTAAACGCCGATTTCATGTTATTTATTCTAAAATGACGTGCTTTAAAGGCTTTGAGACCACAACTGTGGTAAAAAAATGAGTTATCCATGAGCAACACGCGCTGAGAAGGGCGTGTTTAAAATGGCTGTTCTAATTTCAAAACTGTAACTCCCACCGGAAAGGTATTGCATATGACGTATAAATCTTATAAATAGCGACACGCGCTGCAATTATCCGTTGCAATATATTGTGTGTTACATTGACGGAACAGCCAGTTTTTGGCGGAAATGATGTTTTCTATAGGTACGAAAATATTATAAATGTACTCTAATTGTCTTATTAGAATAGAAATAATTCACGGAGGCAGAGATTTATCATTGTTTTACCACGGGGTGACCATTTATGTCGTATTATTTTATCCGAGCGATAGCGAGGGATAAAATAACGACATAAACGGTCACCCCGTGGTAAAACAATGATAAACCACAGCCTCCGTGAATTATTTCTTAATTATATCCGCATATAAAACGGTCAGCGCAGACTTGATTGTGGAAAAAATATTTAAATTTGTGAAAATAATTTTGTATAAGAATGTGCATTAAACTGAAAATGTTAGACTATCCTATCTATGATAATAATGCCTACAAATGGGCCAATCATTTGATTATTTTACCATCACGTGTATTTTCTATACTTATCATCGTTTTTGAAATACCATGTCCTACTAGAGTAACCGGACTGTGGTCACGTGACACCGTTATTAACCATACCCGGACACTGTTTAAGCAATATCCTTTCACTAGGAGAGGTATCGTTATTTGTAATTAAAACGGTGAAACGGTTTAATTTCAACAATAGACAAGGTTGAAGTCGTCCTATGACTTGGTATAGGACAAAAACCACACACAAAAAAAATACAAAAAGAAAAAAAAACATTATATTTCACTTATACAGCCATGACCGGGTCTATTAATTATTATTAATCAATATTTCTTTTAAGTAATTTGTACATTATAAGCTTTCCATATTAGGAAACGGAGCCTCAGTGGAATGGTTAAAGTAGTTAGTCTACTATTGATCACGTGGTCTGTCAACACTGAGATTGCAGGTTCGATGCTCACTGTTGGCTGGGTATACTGGGTATTGCCAGTTTTCCTACAGCAGGTTAGTGGTTTTCTCCAGGTACTCAGGCTTCCTCCCCAAATAAACACTTGACGCCATAATATATAAAATTGTATCTTAACAATTGCTGAGAAAATGGCGTAAAACATCATTCAAGCAAAAGAAAATAAGGAACCATTTAATAATAAACAATTTTACATTTACTATTTAAATCTATTTATTAGAATCACTAAAATAAAGTTAATAGATTGTAGAAAACTGCAAAAGGATCAGATTATTTAGTTTATCAAGATTTAGTGCATGTCTACGTCCTTACTCAGCATGCTGCGAGATACATTTAGAATAAGCCAGTCGCTTGCGAAAACAAAAAACAAAATGCAAGACGCATAATTCAAACTATCATTATACATTACTAATTGAAGAATTGGCATTCAGCTACATCTATAACATTAATTATATATCAAACTTCCAAACACATTTTTACATTTAACGATTCGTTAATATGTCAACATTATTTTTTTAATTTTCCAATTAGAACATTACGAACACGTATTTGCTTCTACATATAAATTAAGGCTTTAACACAATGTACATGCCACAAAAGTACACGTATGATTTACATACCAACGTAATGCTACATAATATGTACTTATGAGTCGGATTGCATATACTGTACACGTGACAAAAGGTTATATGTGATAGCAGGACTAAAAACAATTTTCATTTTAGTGAAACATTGATATTAATTGTTTGGTTTTTTTGTCTAGCTAGCAGTAGGATAAACGGGATCTGCCAACGGAAACACAACTTTTTTTAAAAATCTGTAGGTTTCTATTGTACAAAGAGACTCACAAAAACAGTCCGAGGCCAGGCCTTCGTAAGATGACCGGACCGGAGAACCCTTTATTATTTAATTAATCTTTTTTGTTTTCTTTTGCTTTGAGTGCCAACGATTAGTCTTATCGAGACAAAATCCCCGTTTGGCGTGGTACATTTTAAACCCTTTGAATCTTTAATGACTTTTTATTGTAAACAGCATCATTTTCAATCAAGAAACTATTCTTTGTTCTACAGCTTAATTACTCAGGCAATAATCAATAATAATTAAGATGCAACATTAATATTGGATTGCTCGACAAAAGAAATGGTCAAGGTTACTACAACTAACTTTAAAAAACAGACGTGCTAAATTTCTAAAGACTACTCCATAAAAGTCATAGTAATTTATAACTACTATTCTACAAAAAATATACATCTTACGTATTGCTAAAACATACCGAACATAAGCTTATAGATAAATTTTATCGGTCTTTATTCGTTCTAACGCAATTAATCTAGCAACAAATTATTTTTTCATGTCAGAATTAAAATGTCATAAAAAATACTTAGGTCGTATAATTTTCTATGCCAGACGTGTACTTTGTATAATCAAAAATCTTCAGTGGCAGCGCTTTAGCAACAATATAAGAAAACAACATAAATAGGATGTTAAAAAGATTGTGTATCCAAATTCAAAACGGTTCTAACAGTTTTGCTAATGCCTTCTATACCTAACAAGAATTACGTCCGACCCTACTTGACGAGAAACATTGCATTAATTCATGAAACATAGTTAACTGAGTAATGATTCAATATTTTTGCAGCAATGTTTTCTTTAAGCCTCAAATAAACAACATTAAAATACATGTATGTTTAGTACTCAAACCAGCATTTAGTTAGAATCTATTATTTCGATTTTTATTCACTTCATTATAAGTTCTCTCTGTGACGATGACTAGTGTTTCGTTGCCAATGTCATAATAACTGCATCACTATGCATTGCACTTGCGAGAAAGAAATCCGTAAAGCTGAACAGTTCGGATATAAATATTTTTTGGTTTCAGATTGTCTAAAAACAACTATTACTATACTTGGCTGTTTTTAGTAGCGGGTGTAGTTTGGAGGAGATTGGCAATAGATTGTGAAAGATTATCCTTTCAAATAGCATCTATGGCAGATTTAAAATAGCAAACTTAATGTCAAAATAATGATTTGTCCTTCTTTCTATAACTGTGAAGAAGGAACTTGTATTGGTCATGCATAATACGTTTTGTCAAGTTAGCTTAAGTGTTCTGGATAATATTGATGGTGAAAACTTACAAGTCAATGATCAAATGGCAGAAATAACTCACCATGACTTTGAAATAATTAGTACTGGATAGCTAATTCTAGACCACTTACAAGGTCTATACAAATGCGGTAATGTATTTAGTGCGATCATCATTATCCACTTATCTACGAACGATTAACTTACCTTCGTTGTTCGCATCAAAGTTAATAAAATTATACAGTATTACTGGGTTTGAAATAAATCCTAAATACATGAACTGAATATATCCGTGAAAAAGATTTGTTTAAATATTTTATTATTGGGTATATTGGTTGCAGTTACGTCTCGCACAACCATAACACTTCTTCCGCCGAATGACTTACGTTAAATAAAAAATATGTCGGCTTAATGTTTGCCATGACGCCTTTTTTCTAAAACAGCCGTCAAGGTGGAAATGAGACTGTTTAGAGAACACAATATTGTTCCAATTCTGTAAGCAAAACCGTAAATGCTATCTAAAACATGCAAATCATCGTGTCACCCAATAACATGGTTTTAAAACAGGATCTATCGATGGTCTTCGTGGTCGGATATTGTAATCTTTAAATTTAATACGTTGACCGAAACTGATCGGTCTAAATGCCTGAAGGAACTTTTTAGAACCGATTACGAAGGCGCAAGTTCGAACATGAGTTTTTTTGCGACGTGTGGTTACCCGTGGACGTCCGGAATTATGGCCGTCATGATTTAATTGTTGATATTGCTTTCATAAAGAACGTAACGTTGATTTTTGGCTAAAAATCACCATTCCCTAGAAATATTAGTCAGTACGTGCAAGCAGCAACATTACGGTTGCTTAATTTTAGTCAACTTGAAACTACCATGGCATTCGTCTAAGAAGATTATACACAAAACAAATATGAATTTCTGAGAGCTACGTGTAAAAAATCTCATATACACATAACAGCGACCATAATCGTACAACCTTTAAAAAGAACACAAAAAGGTTAAAATCCGGAATGCCTATACCGTTCCCAAGCAACACGTTCGATGCCGATGAATTCTAATTCAGCTTATTTAAAAGCAAATAAATGTATATGCTCTCCAAATATTAGAACAATATATATTTCAATTGTTTCTTTTCTTCATCAATAATATAATTATTACCGCACCTTTTGGATCAGGTTACATTTTCAGTTTTTAAAATAATGTGTCCAAATCGAGAAAAAACATGAATTATTTGAAACCATTCTTTTTGTACTTAGATTGCATTTTAAAACTTTAACATTATTTTTTGGATATTTGCTTCACTGTACTATTAGGAACGTCGCTGGCACACTGCACATGTATCTCCGTGAAATTAAGCTATATATGAATGTTTTTGTATGATATTTTTAAGATTTATAATTTGCTGTTGTTCTTAAAATCAAATGGAAGTGCGTTTAACATGACCAAATAATTTAAACAGACCTATCCGTAAAAATTGCATTGACCTAAGTTATGTATGAAAGCTTATTTGAGGATATTTTTATAAAAAATTAAATACTGCAATATTGCCACCACCACGTGATTTTCTTTTACATTATATTAAAACATTGAAGTTTAAATTTGAATAAAGCGTGTCTCTTTGTTTGTTTATACTGTACTTTTTTGGCGGAGGAGTGGAAGCTGGAGTAGCGGGAAAAAATCTATGATCTTAGGAAAAATTACAATTCGTGTCAATACAAGTAAGGAACAAGCAGCATGTCCGCAATAACACACAAACTTACAACCTTAGTGTTGACACACATTGTTCATGACTTAAAACTTACAGTGTTTCTAAAAGGAACTCCATGATAGCCAGGTAACAATGAGACACATAATACAATTTATATCCCTTTATGAAATGTGTTGACCATTTCTTCTTGCAAAACCACTACAATGTTTTAAACAAATATGTGGAAGGAAAGGTTATAATCTTCGCAAAATGTGTGTTTTGTGCATTTAAGTGCATTTCTAAAATTTGTAATCATATGAATTTCATGAACATACTTATCAAAACAAAAAAAACCACATAAAATATCTTATAATTAAATGAAGTTTACCTCTTAAATACAATTAGCCTTTCTTTCTTTTTTTGATTTCAAATTTTCAGGACATAGCAATGAGTAACTCGAGAGGTGTCTAAATAGAAGCAAGCATCGCCTTAACTAATCGTTCTGAGCACCTTAGTGCAACCATAGGTATTATTGGTTTGGGTTACTCGCTTTATGTTTTTGTGTTTTTGGTTTGTATTTGTATACGTTATTCTAAATCTGGATTTGCAATATCTTCCTGTGGTTTGGTACGTTTCCTTGATATTTTTCTTAATCAGTCTTCACATGATCATTTACTGTCGGTTGCAATCTTCATTATGTAAAATAAATAGATTTAACAAAAAATTGATGCAAGTACCTAATAGTTGTGGCGGCAACTTGGCACATTAAAATATACATTTGATGTAGTGTAAAGAAGTATAGAACAATTGTGAATCCATGTCTAGATACTGGCGGTTATTTTAACCTGCCACGTCTATGCCACCTCACCTACCAAACTGTAATTTTCTATTCATCAACTTATATAAAGATATTGTCTTACGACATGCATAGTTACTACGGAAATTTTATAGAGACGAGCTGATTTAACGAGCGAAGGTGAAAAGTTACTGCCACCGCAATCGCTATCCATAACAGCATATATCGCGCCTTTAGTTATTGTCATAGCAAGTGAGACAAAAAGTACAAAACGAGATTTTTTAACATCAAATTTTAAACAAACTATTGTAGAGTTTAAGGTCCGCAAACTATAGGGTCGTTGCAGGTTTGATCTGAAAAAGTTAAATAATATCTTACTTACGAATTTCTGCAAATAAATAGTTTTTTATAATATTTTCATGGTATTGTGAACTATGCATGGTGAAAACGTAATCAATAATTTTTTGTCGACAACGGGATCAGACTGCTACGTTATCTGATCGGGCATTTAAGACAAAAAATTTGCATCGTTTTCTATCAAAGAACTATTGATTAAGAATTCTATGTAAAGAATGGTAAGTCTTCCTTTTTTAGTATTATTATTGTTATTATTATTATAACGTTTTCTTTAAGAGTCATATCGTACCAACTGAAAAGTTTAACGATGATGTCTAAGATGGTATCGCATATCTAAAAAGTAAAGAAGACGCGATACAACTTTTTTCACTTCATGACATTGTAAGTAGGTATTACCCGAACGTAACGGATTTATCGCCCATTTGAAACAACGTGAAACCTTTCTCAGAAAGCTTTTCGTAAACAATACCATAAGTGTTTCTTTTTCCTGCGGCACATCTTTTCATTTATTTTACTTTTAATGATCACCACCTCAAAATTGAATATTGTAATATATAAACTCAGTTATATGAATCGGATTAACGTACTTGTATAAATACAACATTATCATGTTTTCTTCACTATATGTTACAATTTATTGTAATACATTCAACGCGACTAGATAGGATAATCTGTTTAAAAGAAATCGTGGTACACATAAATTTTAATTCGGTGGTACAGATTTCATTGATTTAAAGTTTATTAAATTGTTTTCAAAGTACAGACTTCGTGAATTACTTCAAGACAAGTTCTGATATTGAAAACAAATATCGTGAAAGACCAAGAAATAATTAATGACATACTTTTGATAAGGTTAAAACAGTTAGCCAAGTTACAGTTTCGTCCCGTACAACAAGCGGCGCAAACTTCCACATCTCCATTTTCAGAACGACCAATTGGTGGTTTATGGCTGTCCTTATAAAGTTGTAAAATGACATCGCATACCTAAAACGTGAAAAAGATGTGTCATTATAAAACTTGGAAATGTACATGTAATGAACAAATGACAACTATATTTATATTCTTTTTAACAAAAGATATCATACAATATGCAAATCAAGGCAGACACATAGCAAAATAGAACGTACTCTTAGAGGACGCATTCAATAGGCATATTTGGGTTTTGAAACTGAAAAAGATATAACCAATAAAATTAGCATAAATATTAACAAACTCTTACAAAAATGTCCTGGTAAGGTTTGAGTTTTATAGTTGAGATTGTAATGACGTCATAATTTGTACTGTGATGTCACAGTGGGCTCAATGCTTATTAGAAATAAAATGTGTTCTTAAATGGCTTGCAGGATGATAATTAATAAATAATTGGAGACAGATTGGTGACTATCGACTTACTGATGACGAATACATCCGTCCAATCACGATTTCGTCATTACCTTGGTACCGCTTTCATCCAAATATATATTTAGGTTCGCACTAATATTGACTCTTATATAGGTTGCTTCAGGGATTTATTAACCTGATACAGGTAATAAAACAAAACTATTTACTTTTTAAGGTTTGATAGATCACAGTTGTAATCTATATATAGTGAGTCGGTGTTTTTTATAGATGATACACCAGAAACATCAACCAATGCAAAATATATTGTGAAGGAGATTCGGTAATCTCAAACCAGTACTACATTTTATGCTTAAGAAATCTGGGATTTTTTGTTTTAGTTTTATCGCAAACAAGATCCACATCACCTGTAAGTCATTTAAGGTGAATATGGCACTATACCTAACTTTTTTAAGTTAATTCTAGCTAATAAGACAAACAAAAAAGGGTATTTAACAAAGCAAATTTATAACTCAATCTGAGTGCACCCATGTTTTAAGTGCTTCGGACTACTTACTTTGTTATGGTTTTTTGTTGTATATGTTTGTCTATATATATATATGGTTTCGTAATTACTCCTTTATTTTCGGACGGATTTCTTGCAATTGTTCTTATACATTCTTCCTTAATAAATAGGTCCAGTTAAAAAATATATAGTATTTCACGAATATGCATTATATTTTTATCGGGAATAATTTATTCCTAAATCATCGAAGTGTAAAAAAATGCCTGCTTGTAAAAAAAATTATAATGCAATTTTTTGAACATGTTAACCATGTCTCCTATGTACATGTATGTACATGTAATGAGATAATAAACATTGCAAATGACAATACGCCATGGTTTAAAGTTGATGTCTTAAAGTAACATTCTAATTTAAGGTTAAGGAAATTAAAGTTATAAAAATATGGATCCGTAAAATATTGTCTTATTACATTGTTTGCAGTATCATATATACGTTTAGCTTATATTGCAAATCAATCAACATTTTCATACAAATCTATCCCATTTACATGTCTTAACAAATTTTTACAATTTAAATATTTTCCAAACTGTGTTCATACTTTCTTATATAAATTATCCATGCGAGCAAACATCAGCAAACAAGTTTTACACACCACCTCATTTAACTGACAAAAGGGAAAACAATGTCACCCTGTCGGCTTAAAAATATGATAAGCTGTACTCATTTTAATCGTATATTTAACTTTATATTCTCAATTATAACCATTATTAATTCTTTAGCTTTAGCCTATCAATGTTGAATTAATTATTATATAATCTTGCAGTAAAACCAGGTTATTTATCATTGAATAAATAAATAAATAAATGCAAAAATAAAAAAATAAATAATATTACTGTATTTCTAACGTTTGCTATTGAAAAGATTATTGAATTTTGATATATTTATATATCGATCAATCCGTTCCTTATCCGTCTAATATTAACAAATGAATAAGTTCGTTTCATTTAGTGCTAATTATTTTAGCCACAAGTTTTGTTTATATTTGGCGCGCAACTTACCTTATATATTTATTATATTTTATAGGGAATTTAAACTAAAACGTTTTGTTAACATAGCATCAAAATTGCTGGAAGTACCATATGGTCAAAGTACTGCAAATATGGGCGTTCTAGAAAATTGTTATATTCTTGGAAAAGAAAACTATTATACCAATATGTTTCTGAAAATAAAATTGCCCTGCATAATCTTATAACCTCCTTAAGTCAACAAATAAATAAATAGAGTTTTCTAATCAACCCATAATTTACTATTCTGCACGAGACTCTTGAACCATTTAACCAGTTTAATTTCTGTATGATCGTGAATATTCTAAACGAGCGGTATTCTTCTCAATATCTGGAAGCGCATGAAGCGTTGACTATTTTTTAAAGAAAAAGTAGATTTGTTTAGCTTTCTTATCACGTAAATTCATTTAAAATTCAACCTAAGAAAAATGTGGGTAACGAATTAACTGTATGGCATTAAAGACGCGTGAAGCCGCCTGGATTTGTCCAATTATAAAGGAAACAACTTTATAATCTTCAAACAACTCTGGCTTAATTTTAATACAGCATAAGCATAAAACAAAGTACAAACATATAAATCAACATGAACAACACTCAAACACACTATTTCTATTGTGTTGTGTTGTCTTTGTACTATTTTGTTAGTTTAAGTTTTTAGTATGTCTAAATTGCTTGAATAAATATTCAATTTAAATTAAATTACCTTCTCCATTTACTTTAATCATAAGTAAAAGATTACCATTGGTGAACATCAATATATCTTTGATATACATTTTCAAAACGATAAGATTGCTTAATATTAATAAGAGATTAGCTATGTCTTTTCTAAGTGCTATCTAAAATTAATGTTCTTTTCCTATATAGACTGTTTTCGAAATCAGCTTTCATACACGTCGAAGGCAGAACATTCAGTCTTATTTGGGTTAAATGTTTGTCAAAGGCGCAAACTAGTGAAAATGAAACATTCAATATGATACAAACTGCCCTTTTTCGTAAATAATCATTTACATGTTATTTTATTTTGCCAAGAATGTAGGATGTCCATTTGGTGATTTGTATCGTGAGCAGAGCTACAGTACTTGCACCTGTAAATGCAACACTTTGATTTATTGATAACTGATTGCTGACAGATTTTGCAACGCTGACTGACTGCTGACGAATACATCCGTCCAAAATTATGAATCCGTCATTACCTTGGTAACCGATAACGATCATTACAATCAGTGCGACCCAGAAGCCGTTATGTAAATATAAATCGGTCAGTTTATTGATGTATACAGTACTTGCACCCGTAAACGCAACACTTTGACTGATTGATAACTAATTGGTGACGGATTTTGGAACCTGTGCGGGATCCGGGTGGCTAAATGAATAGACCGCAGTCGCGCTAGCTTGTCGTAAAAGGCGACTAAATAGCGCCCAGTACCCTGACTGGCGTGTCAGGTCAGTTTGCCTAAAGACCGACTGGGATGTGTGCCCCAGGTGTTTGAATGGGGTACCCCTGGCAAGCTGGGGTTGTCAGGCCATATTAGTGTCCCATCCAATTTTTATTCATCATCATTTCATGTTTATTTTATTATCCATTTCATGTTCATCGCCTGAATATTGCTGAAATATTGCTGCTCGGGCGTTAAACCCCATTAATCAATCAATCAATCAATCAACGGATTTTGGAACGCTGACGGATTGCTGACTGATTGATGATGAATACATCCGTCCAAAATTATGAATCCGTCATTACCTTGGTAACCGTCAGCGATCAGTTCAATCAGTGCGATCCAGAATCCGTCATTTTATTATACGCATAAATCGGTCAGTTTATTGACGGATACGCATACATTAATAATTTAAAGATAAAACGAATTCTGCGTGATTTATATATTAAATATGCATTTATAATAAAAATTATAATAAAATTTACGTTTCGCGAAACGTGAAGTCTCCCAAACGAAGTTACTGATAGTCCTGTGCAGCCTGTGGCGGGTCGTATAAAAAAATCTGAGTGTACCGTTGAACTCGGCATACCAAATTTACCTTTAGAACCTATTTTCGTTGAATTATGACACTGTTGAATTTTTGCCCATTTGGCAACTTTGGCGGCCATTTTACAAAAAATGGCGCGTCGTATAAAAATTCTGAGTTGACCATTGGACTCGGCATACCAAATTTACTGTTAAAACCCATTTTCGTTGAAATCCGACAAACTTGAATTTTTGGCGATTCGGCGGCCATTTTGAAAATGGCGGCCGGTTCGCGCGCGATTTTTTGCCAAAAATAAATCAAGACCACTATGCTGAACCTACATACCAAGTTTCATCGAAATCCATCTGGCGGTTCTCCGGGAACTGCATTTTGGCGGGAAAAAGTAAATGGCGACCATTTTGAAAGTGGCGGCCATCTTGTAAATTCCGAAAGATGATTGCACAACTAGCCAATAGGGTCTAACATCCTACCAAGTTTCAAATTGATCCCATTTACGGTTTCTGAGAAAAGTGTCGGAAATCTCTACGGGGAAACCAGAAGAAGAATAATAATAATAATTAAAATTTACGTTTCCCGAAACGTTGAAGTCGCCTCCCGTTCCGCACTTTTGACCGAGTAGAGGGAACTAAAAGTCAAGAGCACAACTAAATGTCTCCCAAACGAACCCCCATTGCCACTATAATCCCCATGGATAGTATTTCATTCAAATCAGTACATTAAAATATGCCTAGAAATCAAATTTGGTTGAAATCGGACAAAGTTGACTTTTTCCTGCAGTAAAATGGCCGCCATTTTAAAACCGGAAGTCGGACCAAAAATTTTTAAATAGTGGCACACTCAGGGTATCATAAGCTACCTGAATACCAAATTTCGTCTAAATCAGATGACGTTTAAATTTTTACATTTTTAGGGGGTGGTGTTCGGATGGCGGCCATTTTGAAATGTCGGCCGCGTCAAATTTTTTTTTGCAAAAATGCTCGGGATAGTTAGCTGTATCAGTATACCAATTTTCATTGAAATTGCTTTGGCAATTACTGAGATCTGACAACGGCCGTCATTTTTTTTCAACGGCGGCCATTTTGAAAATGGCGGCCATTTTGAAAATTTCAAAAGTGGATTGCACAACTTCAGGTCACCCTTAACATGTTCCCAAAGTTGCATCTTGATTGGACATTGCATCTCTGAGAAAATGTGCGGACAACATTGCGAGGGGAAAACATAAGAAATATGAAAATAATAATAATTAAAATTTACGTTTCCCGAAACGTTGAAGTCGCCTCCCGTTCCGCACTTTTGACCGAGTAGAGGGAACTAAAAGTCAAGAGCACAACTTCATAACATGAGCTTTCAGTTGGCCAAGTTTCATTTCGATCGGTTAAAAGATGAGCGAGAAAACGAGCAAACTTTAAAACGGCCGCCATTTTGAAACCGGAAGTCGGACAAAAAATTTTTTTTGCAAAAATGCTCAGGATAGTTAGCTGTATCAGTATACCAATTTTCATTGAAATTGCTCTGGCCATAACTGAGATCTGACAACGGCCGCCATTTTGTAAAACTTTAAAACGGCCGCCATTTTGAAACCGGAAGTCGGAAAAAATTTTTGAAAATAGTGGCACACTCAGGGTATCATAAGCTACCTGTATACCAAATTTCGTTTAAATCGGATGACGTTTAAATTTTTACAGTTTTAGGGGGGTGGTGTTCGGATGGCGGCCATTTTGAAATGTCGGCCGCGTCAAATTTTTTTTCGCAAAAATGCTCGGGATAGTTAGCTGTATCAGTATACCAATTTTAATTGAAATTGCTTTGGCAATTACTGAGATTCGACAACGGCCGTCATTTTTTTCAACGGCGGCCATTTTGAAAATTTCAAAAGTGGATTGCACAACTTCAGGTCACCCTTATTATGTTCCCAAAGTTTCATTTTGATCGGTTAAAAGATGAGCGAGAAAACGAGCGGACAACATTGCGAGGGGAAAAAGGAAAACATAAGAAATATGAAAATAATAATAATAATAATAATAAGAAACGGAGTAAAAACAATAAGTCGCCCGACACTTCGCGGTCGGCGACTTAACTAGTGCTGATTGTGTTGGGATGCCAACACAGAATGTCTCCCAAACTAACCCCCATTGCCACTATAATCCCCATGGATAGTATTTCATTCAAATCAGTACATTAAAATATGCCTAGAAATCAAATTTTGTTGAAATCGGACAAAGTTGACTTTTTCCTGCAGTAAAATGGCCGCCATTTTGAAACCGGAAGTCGGACAAAAAGTTTTTAAATAGTGGCACACTCAGGGTATATCATAAGCTACCTGAATACCAAATTTCGTCTAAATCGGATGACGTTTAAATTTTTACATTTTTAGGGGGGTGGTGTTCGGATGGCGGCCATTTTGAAATGTCGGCCGCGTCAAATTTTTTTTTGCAAAAATGCTCGGGATAGTTAGCTGTATCAGTATACCAATTTTCATTGAAATTGCTTTGGCAATTACTGAGATCTGACAACGGCCGTCCTTTTTTTTCAACGGCGGCCATTTTGAAAATGGCGGCCATTTTGAAAATTTCAAAAGTGGATTGCACAACTTCAGGTCACCCTTAACATGTTCCCAAAGTTTCATCTTGATTGGACATTGCATCTCTGAGAAAATGTGCGGACAACATTGCGAGGGGAAAACATAAGAAATATGAAAATAATAATAATAATTAAAATTTACGTTTCGCGAAACGTGAAGTCTCCCAAACGAAGTTACTGATAGTCCTGTACAAAAAATAGCGCGTCATATAAAAATTCTGAGTTGACCATTGAACTCGACATACTAAATTTACTTTAGGAACCAATTTTTCATTGAGTTCCGACAATGTTGAATTTTTGCCGTTTTGGCGACTTTGGTGGCCATTTTTTAAAAAATGGCGGGTCGTATAAAAAATCTGAGTGTACCGTTGAACTCGGCATACCAAATTTACTTTTACAACCTATTTTCGTTGAATTATGACAATGTTGAATTTTTGCCCATTTGGCAACTTTGGCGGCCATTTTACAAAAAATGGCGCGTCGTATAAAAATTCTGAGTTGACCATTCGACTCGGCATACCAAATTTACTGTTAAAACCCATTTTCGTTGAAATCCGACAAACTTGAATTTTGGCGATTCGGCGGCCATTTTGAAAATGGCGGCCGGTTCGCGCGCGATTTTTTGCCAAAAATAAATCAAGACCACTATGCTGAACCTACATACCAAGTTTCATCGAAATCCATCTGGCGGTTCTCCGGGAACTGCATTTTGGCGGGAAAACTTAAATGGCGGCCATTTTGAAAGTGGCGGCCATCTTGGAAATTCCGAAAGATGATTGCACATCTAGCCAATAGGGTCTAACATCCTACCAAGTTTCAAATTGATCCCATTTACGGTTTCTGAGAAAAGTGTCGGAAATCTCTACGGAAAAACCAGAAGAAGAATAATAATAATAATAAGAAACAGAGTAAAAACAATAAGTCTCCAAACTTCGTTTGGGAGACTTAATTAAAATTTACGTTTCCCGAAACGTTGAAGTCGCCTCCCGTTCCGCACTTTTGACCGAGAAGAGGGAACTAAAAGTCAAGAGCACAACTTCATAACATGAGCTTTCAGTTGGCCAAGTTTCATTTCGATCGGTTAAAAGATGAGCGAGAAAACGAGCAAACTTTAAAACGGCCGCCATTTTGAAACCGGAAGTCGGACAAAAATTTTTTTTTGCAAAAATGCTCAGGATAGTTAGCTGTATCAGTATACCAATTTTCATTGAAATTGCTCTGGCCATAACTGAGATCTGACAACGGCCGCCATTTTGTAAAACTTTAAAACGGCCGCCATTTTGAAACCGGAAGTCGGACAAAAATTTTGAAAATAGTGGCACACTCAGGGTATCATAAGCTACCTGTATACCAAATTTCGTTTAAATCGGATGACGTTCAAATTTTTACAGTTTTAGGGGGGGTGGTTTTCGGATGGCGGCCATTTTGAAATGTCGGCCGCGTCAAATTTTTTTTGCAAAAATGCTCGGGATAGGGAGCTGTATCAGTATACCAATTTTCATTGAAATTGCTTTGGCAATTACTGAGATCTGACAACGGCCGTCATTTTTTTCAACGGCGGCCATTTTGAAAATTTCAAAAGTGGATTGCACAACTTCAGGTCACCCTTATTATGTTCCCAAAGTTTCATTTCGATCGGTAAAAAGATGAGCGAGAAAACGAGCGGACAACATTGCGAGGGGAAAAAGGAAAACATAAGAAATATGAAAATAATAATAATAATAATAATTAAAGATCAACTGTTCGGTTGAACATTTGAGGGTCTTTCCATACTTATATTCATTTTGTATTACGTGATGACATTCAAAATAATCAACTTTTTGCGAAATGTTATAATTTTGCTATAAATATTTAAAAAAGAAATTATTTTGCATTATTTGCTACATATTGGTATTCTAAGAGAGATAACTCTTATAAAATTTTGATACAACTTTTCACGGCATGTCTTAAATTACTCGTAAGTATTAATAGAACATTTTAGGAAGAAAATCATTTCAATATCTTTGAAAATAGCAAAGGTCAAAAACTAGAACGTGACCTTGACCCATACAAGTTTTCAAGGTCAAAGGGCATGAGGGTCTATGGTGAAGACCCCATGCCTCTATCATTAATAGTTAATGAGTTACAAGTGAAAAACCAAAAAGTTACATATATAATGGGAGATAACTCCTATAAAATGAAAACAAATCCTTTTCCTGTAAATGTGAGAAAGTTGTTCCTTTAAGAGATCAACATTTTGAACTCTTTAGTTTCCCTCTATCATTAATAGTTAATGAGTACCATGTGAAAAACCAATCAGTTACATATATAATGGGAGATAACTCCTATAAAATGAAGTCAAATCCTTTCCCTATAAATGTAACAAAGTTGCTCCTTTAAGAGACCAACATTTTGCACTCTTTAGTTTCCCTTTATCATTAATAGTTAATGAGTAAGATGTAAAAAACCGATAAGTTACATATATAATGGGAGATAACTCCTATAAAATGAAGTCAAATCCTTTCCCTATAAATGTAACAAAGTTGCTCCTTTAAGAGACCAACATTTTGCACTCTTTCGTTTTCTTTTATCATTAATAGTTAATGAGTAACATGTAAAAAACGAATAAGTTACATATATAATGGGAGATAACTCCTATAAAATGAAGTCAAATACTTTACCTTTTAATGTAACAAAGCTGCTCCTTTAAGAGATCAACATTTTGCACTCTTCAGTTTCCCTCTATCATTAATAGTTAATGAGTTACATGTGAAAAACAAATAAATTACAAATATAATGGGAGATAACTCCTATAAAATGAAGTCAAATTCTTTTCCTGTAATGTGAGAAAGTTGTTCCTTTAAGAGATCAACATTTTGCACTCTTTAGTTTCCCTCTATCATTAATAGTTAATGAGTACCATGTGAAAAACCAATCAGTTACATATATAATGGGAGATAACTCCTATAAAATGAAGTCAAATCCTTTCCCTATAAATGTAACAAAGTTGCTCCTTTAAGAGACCAATATTTTGCACTCTTTCGTTTCCCTTTATCATTAACGGTTAATGAGTAACATGTAAAAAACCAATAAGTTACATATATAATGGGAGATAACTCCTATAAAATGAAGTCAAATCCTTTCCCAATAAATGTAACAAAGTTGCTCCTTTAAGAGACCAACATTTTGCACTCTTTCGTTTCCCTTTATCATTAATAGTTAATGAGTAACATGTAAAAAACCAATAAGTTACATATATAATGGGAGATAACTCCTATAAAATGAAGTCAAATCCTTTACCTGTAAATGTAACAAAGTTGCTCCTTTAAGAGATCAACATTTTGCACTCTTTACTTTCCCTCTATCATTAATAGTTAATGAGTACCATGTGAAAAACCAATCAGTTACATATATAATGGGAGATAACTCCTATAAAATGAAGTCAAATCCTTTCCCAATAAATGTAACAAAGTTGCTCCTTTAAGAGACCAACATTTTGCACTCTTTCGTTTCCCTTTATCATTAATAGTTAATGAGTAACATGTAAAAAACCAATAAGTTACATATATAATGGGAGATAACTCCTATAAAATGAAGTCAAATCCTTTACCTGTAAATGTAACAAAGTTGCTCCTTTAAGAGATCAACATTTTGCACTCTTTACTTTCCCTCTATCATTAATAGTTAATGAGTACCATGTGAAAAACCAATCAGTTACATATATAATGGGAGATAACTCCTATAAAATGAAGTCAAATCCTTTCCCCATAAATGTAACAGAGTTGCTCCTTTAAGAGATCAACATTTTGCACTCTTTACTTTCCCTCTATCATTAATAGTTAATGAGTACCATGTGAAAAACCAATAATTTACATATATAATGGAGATAACTCCTATAAAATGAAGTCAAATCCTTTACTTGTAAATGTAACAAAGTTGCTCCTTTAAGAGATCAACATTTTGCACTCTTTACTTTCCCTCTATCATTAATAGTTAATGAGTACCATGTGAAAAACCAATCAGTTACATATATAATGGGAGATAACTCCTATAAAATGAAGTCAAATCCTTTCCCTAGAAATGTAACACAGTTGCTCCTGTAGAAGACCAACATTTTGCACTCTTTACTTTCCCTTTATCATTAATAGTTAATGAGAACCATGTGAAAAACCAATAAGTTACATATGTAATGGGAGATAACTCCTATAAAATTAGTCAAATTACTTCCCTCCAAATGTGACAAAGTTGCGTCTTGATAAGACAAATATTTTACTCTCAATAAGTGTTTATCTATCTTTTACCGTTTCAAAGGAGTAGCGGACACAAGCAAATTTCAAAATTTAGAACGTGACCTTGACCTTTGACCTTGTGTCCATTTTCAAGGTCAAAGGTCATGAAGGTCTAAAGTGAAGACCCCAGGCCTCTTTCTTGTTTAGTTGCTGAGATTTGTTTGAATATCACTTACTACTTTTATTTAAAGGGAGATAACTCCTATAAGATGTCATCAGAACCCTTCAATCAATCTGTCCCAAAGTTGCGCAAGGATATAGGACACATTTTGGTAAAGGTTTGGTATTGCTATCTTTTTTGGTTTAGGAGGAGTAGCAGGAACAAGCTTTTTAGTAAAAGGGGAGATAACTCCTTAAAGGAAAAGGGTGCGGTCAGTCAGGGTGAACTGCGAAAGCGCAATGGGTAACCGATATCAGATATAAAATATCAAAGCGACATGTCGCGAAGTGAAAAAACCAGACACCGAAATAAGTTGGCGGAAGAAAAGAGAAAATAATAATAATAATAATTAAAGATCAACTGTTCGGTTGAACATTTGAGGGTCTTTCCATACTAATATTCATTTTGTATTACGTGATGACATTCAAAATAATCAACTTTTTGCGAAATGTTATAATTTTGCTACAAATATTTAAAAAGAAATTATTTTGTATTATTTGCTACAGATTGACATTCTAAGAGAGATAACTCTTATAAAATTGTGATACAACTTTTATCGGCATGTCTTAATTTACTCGTAATTATTAATAGAACATTTTAGAAAGAAAATAATTTCAATATCTTTCAAAAAAAGCAAAGGTCAAAAACTAGTACGTGACCTTGACCCATACAAGTTTTCAAGGTCAAAGGACATGAGTTACATATATAATGGGAGATAACTCCTATGAAATGAAGTCAAATCCTTTTCCTGTAATGTGACAAAGTTGCTTCTTTAAAAGATCAACATTTTGCACTCTTTAGTTTCCCTTTATCATTAATAGTTAATGAGTTACATGTAAAAATCCAATCAGTTACATACATAATGGGAGATAACTCCTATAAAATGAAGTCAAATCCTTTCCCTGTAAATGTAACAAAGTTGCTCCTTTAAGAGATCAACATTTTGCATTCTTTAGTTTCCCTTTATCATCAATAGTTAATGAGTAACATGTGAAAAACCAATAAGTTACATATATAATGGGAGATAACTTCTATAAAATGAAGTCAAATCCTTTCCTTGAAATGTAACAAAGTTGCTCCATTAAAAGACCAACATTTTGCACTCTTTAGTTTCCCTCTATCATTAATAGTTAATGAGTAACATGTGAAAAACCAATAAGTTACATATATAATTGGAGATAACTCCTATAAAATGAAATCAAATCCTTCCCTTATAAATGTAACAAAGTTGCTCCATTAAAAGACCAACATTTTGCACTCTTTAGTTTCCCTTTATCATTAATAGTTAATGAGTAACATGTAAAAAGCAAAAAAGTTACATATATAATGGGAGATAACTCCTATAAAATGAAATCAAATCATTTCCCTTTAAATGTAGCAAAGTTGCTCCTTCAAGAGACCAACATTTTGCACTCTTTCGTTTCCCTTTATCATTAACAGTTAATGAGTAACATGTAAAAAACCGAAAAGTTACATATATAATGGGAGATAACTCCTATAAAATGAAATCAAATCCTTTCCTTATAAATGCAACAAAGTTGCTCCATTAAAAGACCAACATTTTGCACTCTTTAGTTTCCCTTTATCATTAATAGTTAATGAGTAACATGTGAAAAACCAATAAGTTACATATATAATGGGAGATAACTCCTATAAAATGAAGTCAAATCATTTCCCTTTAAATGTAGCAAAGTTGCTCCTTTAAGAGACCAACATTTTGCACTCTTTCTTTTCCCTTTATCATTAATAGTTAATGAGTAACATGTAAAAAACCAATCAGTTAAATATATAATGGGAGATAACTCCTATAAAATGAAGTCAAATCCTTTCCTTATAAATGTAACAAAGTTGCTCCTTTAAGAGATCAACATTTTGCAGTCCTTAGTTTCCCTTTATCATTAATAGTTAATGAGTACCATGTGAAAAACCAATAAGTTACATATATAATGGGAGATAACTCCTATAAAATGAAGTCAAATCCTTTCCTTGTAAATGTAACAAAGTTGCTCCATTACAAGTCCAACATTTTGCACTCTTTAGTTTCCCTTTATCATTAATAGTTAATGAGTAACATGTAAAAAACAAATCAGTGACATATATAATGGGAGATAACTCCTATAAAATGAAGTCAAATCCTTTCTCTGTGAATGTAACAAAGTTGCTCCTTTAAGAGATCAACATTTTGCACTCTTTACTTTCCCTCTATCATTAATAGCTAATGAGTACCATGTGAAAAACCAATCAGTTACATATATAATGGGAGATAACTCCTATAAAATGAGGTCAAATTACTTCGCTCCAAATGTGACAAAGTTGCGTCTTAATAAGATGAACATTTTACTCTCAATAAGTGTTTATCTATCTTTTACCGTTTCAGAGGAGTAGCGCACACAAGCAAATGTCAAAATTTAGAACGTGACCTTGACCTTTGACCTTGTGTCCATTTTCAAGGTCAAAGGTCATGATGGTCTAAAGTGAAGACCCCAGGCCTCTATCTCTTTTAGTTGTTGAGATTTGTTTGAATATCACTTACTACTTTTATTTAAAGGGAGATAACTCCTATAAGATGTCGTCAGAACCCTTCAATCAATCTGTCCCAAAGTTGCGCAAGGATATAGGACACATTTTGGTAAAGATTTGGTATTGCTATCTTTTTTGGTTTAGGAGGAGTAGCAGGAACAAGCTTTTTAGTAAAAGGGGAGATAACTCCGTAAAGAAAAAGGGTGCGGTCAGTCAGGGTGAACTGAGAAAGCGTAATGGGTCACCGATATCAGATATAAAATATCAAAGCGACATGTCGTGAAATGAAAAAACCGCACATCAGTTTGCGCAAGAAGTGGGAGAAGAATAATAATAATAATAATAATAATAATAATCAGAACAATAACTATAGGTCTTTCCACAGAAAGGTGGAAAGACCTAATAATAATAATAATAATAATTAAAGATCAACTGTTCGGTTGAACATTTGAGGGTCTTTCCACATTAATTTTAATTTGTATTACATGATGACATTAAAAATAATCATCTTTTTGCAAAATGCTATAACTTTGCAATAAATATTTAAAAAAATATTTTGTATTATTCGCCATAGATTGGCATTCTAAGAGAGATTACTCTTATAAAAGTATTATACAACTTTTCACGCCATGTCTTAATATACTCGAAATTATTAATAGAACATTTTAGGACGAAAATAATTTCAATATCTTTAAAAAAAGCAAAGGTCAAAAACTAGTACGTGACCTTGACCCATACAAGTTTTCAAGGTCAAAGAGCGTGAGTATGTATGGTGAAGACCCCATGCCTATATCATTAATAGTTAATGAGTAACATGTAAAAAAGCAATAAGTTGCATATATAATGGGAGATAACTCGTATAAAATGAAGTCAAATTCTTTCCCTGTAAATGTGACATAGTTGCTCATTTAAGAGATCAACATTTTGCACTCTTATGTTTCCCTCTATCATTAATAGTTTATGAGTACCATGTGAAAAAACAATCAGTTACATATATAATGGGAGATAACTCTTATAAAATAATGTCAAATCCTTTCCTTGTATATGTAACAAAGTTGCTCCTATAGGAGACCAACATTTTGCACTCTTTAGTTTCTCTTTATCATTAATAGTTAATGAGTAACATGTAAAAAACCAATAAGTTACATATATAATGGGAGATAACTCCTATTAAATGAAGTCAAATCCTTTACTTGTAAATGTAACAAAGTTGCTCCTTTTAGAGGTCAACATTTTGCACTCTTTAGTTTCCCTTTATCATCAACAGTGAATGAGTAACATGTCAAAAACCAAAAAGTTACATATATAATGGGAGATAACTCCTATAAAATGAAGTCAAATCCTTTCCCTGTAAATGTAACAAAGTTGCTCCTTAAAGGGATCAACATTTTGCAATCTTTAGTTTCCCTTTATCTATAAAAGGTAATGAGTAACCTGTAAAAAACCAATAAGTTACATATATAATGGGAGATAACTCCTATAAAATGAAGTCAAATCCTTTCCTTGTAAATGTGACAAAGTTGCTCCTTTAAAAGACCAACATTTTGCACTCTTTAGTTTCTCTTTATCATTAATAGTTAATGAGTAACATGTAAAAAACCAATAAGTTACATATATAATGGGAGATAACTCCTATTAAATGAAGTCAAATCCTTTCCTTGTAAATGTAACAAAGTTGCTCCTTTAAGAGGTCAACATTTTGCACTCTTTCGTTTCCCTTTATCATCAACAGTGAATGAGTAACATGTAAAAAACCAATAAGTTACATATATAATGGGAGATAACTCCTATAAAATGAAGTCAAATCCTTTCCCTGTAAATGTAACAAAGTCGCTCCTTTAAGAGATCAACATTTTGCACTCTTTACTTTCCCTCTATCATTAATAGTTAATGAGTACCATGTGAAAAACCAATCAGTTACATATATAATGGGAGATAACTCCTATAAAATGAAGTCAAATCCTTTCGCTATAAATGTAACAAAGTTGCTCCTTTAAGAGACCAACATTTTGCACTCTTTCGTTTCCCTTTATCATTAACAGTTAATGAGTAACATGTAAAAAACCAATAAGTTACATATATAATGGGAGATAACTCCTATAAAATGAAGTCAAATCCGTTTACTGCAAATGTAAAAAAGTTGCTCCTTTAAAAGGACAACATTTTGCACTCTTTATCTTCCCTTTATCACTAATAGTTAATGAGTAACATGTACAAAACCAATAAGTTACATATATAATGGGAGATACCTCCTATAAAATGAAGTCAAATCCTTTACCTGTAAACGTAACAAAGTTGCTCCTTTAAGAGATCAACATTTTGCACTCTTTACTTTCCCTCTATCATTAATAGTTATTGCGTACCATGCGAAAAACCAATCAGTTACATATATAATGGGAGATAACTCCTATAAAATGAAGTCAAATCCTTTCCCTATAAATGTAACAAAGTTGCTCCTTTAAGAGACCAACATTTTGCTCTCTTTCGTTTCCCTTTATCATTAATAGTTAATGAGTAACATGTAAAAAACCAATAAGTTACATATATAATGGGAGATAACTCCTATAAAATGAAGTCAAATCCTTTTCCTGTAAATGTGAGAAAGTTGTTCCTTTAAGAGATCAACCTTTTGCACTCTTTAGTTTCCCTCTATCATTAATAGTTAATGCGTACCATGCGATAAACCAATCAGTTACATATATAATGGGAGATAACTCCTATAAAATGAAGTCAAATCCTTTCCCTGTAAATGTAACAAAGTTGCTCCTGTAAAAGACCAACATTTTGCACTTATTACTTTCCCTTTATCATTAATAGTTAATGAGTTATATGTGAAAAACTAAGAAATTACAAATATAATGGGAGATAACTCCTATAAAATGAAGTCAAATCCTTTCGCTATAATGTAACAAAGTTGCTCCTTTAAGAGACCAACATTTTGCACTCTTTCGTTTCCCTTTATCATTAACAGTTAATGAGTAACATGTAAAAAACCAATAAGTTACATATATAATGGGAGATAACTCCTATAAAATGAAGTCAAATCCGTTTACTGCAAATGTAAAACAGTTGCTCCTTTAAAAGGACAACATTTTGCACTCTTTATCTTCCCTTTATCACTAATAGTTAATGAGTAACATGTACAAAACAAATAAGTTACATATATAATGGGAGATACCTCCTATAAAATGAAGTAAAATCCTTTACCTGTAAACGTAACAAAGTTGCTCCTTTAAGAGATCAACATTTTGCACTCTTTACTTTCCCTCTATCATTAATAGTTAATGCGTACCATGCGAAAAACCAATCAGTTACATATATAATGGGAGATAACTCCTATAAAATGAAGTCAAATCCTTTCGCTATAAATGTAACAAAGTTGCTCCTTTAAGAGACCAACATTTTGCACTCTTTCGTTTCCCTTTATCATTAACAGTTAATGAGTAACATGTAAAAAACCAATAAGTTACATATATAATGGGAGATAACTCCTATAAAATGAAGTCAAATCCTTTACATTTAAATGTAACAAAGTTGCTCCTTTAAGAGATTAACATTTTGCACTCTTTACTTTCCCTCTATCGTTAATAGTTAATGAGTACCATGTGAAAAACCAATCAGTTACATATATAATGGGAGATAACTCCTATAAAATGAAGTCAAATCCTTTCCCTATAAATGTAACAAAGTTGCTCCTTTAAGAGACCAACATTTTGCTCTCTTTCGTTTCCCTTTATCATTAATAGTTAATGAGTAACATGTAAAAAACCAATAAGTTACATATATAATGGGAGATAACTCCTATAAAATGAAGTCAAATCCTTTTCCTGTAAATGTGAGAAAGTTGTTCCTTTAAGAGATCAACCTTTTGCACTCTTTAGTTTCCCTCTATCATTAATAGTTAATGCGTACCATGCGAAAAACCAATCAGTTACATATATAATGGGAGATAACTCCTATAAAATGAAGTCAAATCCTTTCCCTGTAAATGTAACAAAGTTGCTCCTGTAAAAGACCAACATTTTGCACTTATTACTTTCCCTTTATCATTAATAGTTAATGAGTTATATGTGAAAAACTAAGAAATTACAAATATAATGGGAGATAACTCCTATAAAATGAAGTCAAATCCTTTCGCTATAAATGTAACAAAGTTGCTCCTTTAAGAGACCAACATTTTGCACTCTTTCGTTTCCCTTTATCATTAATAGTTAATGAGAAACATGTAAAAAACCAATAAGTTACATATATAATGGGAGATAACTCCTATAAAATGAAGTCAAATCCTTTACCTGTAAACGTAACAAAGTTGCTCCTTTAAGAGATCAACATTTTGCACTCTTTACTTTCCCGCTATCATTAATAGTTAATGAGTACCATGTGAAAAACCAATCAGTTACATATATAATGGGAGATAACTCCTATAAAATGAAGTCAAATCCGTTTACTGCAAATGTAAAAAAGTTGCTCCTTTAAAAGGACAACATTTTGCACTCTTTATCTTCCCTTTATCACTAATAGTTAATGAGTAACATGTACAAAACCAATAAGTTACATATATAATGGGAGATAACTCCTATAAAATGAAGTCAAATCCTTTACCTGTAAACGTAACAAAGTTGCTCCTTTAAGAGATCAACATTTTGCACTCTTTACTTTCCCTCTATCATTAATAGTTAATGAGAACCATGTGAAAAACCAATCAGTTACATATATAATGGGAGATAACTCCTATAAAATGAAGTCAAATCCTTTCGCTATAAATGTAACAAAGTTGCTCCTTTAAGAGACCAACATTTTGCACTCTTTCGTTTCCCTTTATCATTAACAGTTAATGAGTAACATGTAAAAAACCAATAAGTTACATATATAATGGGAGATAACTCCTATAAAATGAAGTCAAATCCTTTACATGTAAATGTAACAAAGTTGCTCCTTTAAGAGATCAACATTTTGCACTCTTTACTTTCCCTCTATCATTAATAGTTAATGAGTACCATGTGAAAAACCAGTCAGTTACATATATAATGGGAGATAACTTCTATAAAATGAAGTCAAATCCTTTCTCTGTAAATTTAAAAAAGTTGCTCTTTTAAAAGATCACCATTTTGCACTCTTTAGTTTCCCACTATCATTAATAGTTAATGAGTAACATGTGAAAAACTAATAAATTACAAATATAATGGGAGATAACTCCTATAAAATGAAGTCAAATCCTTTCCCTGTAAATGTAACATAGTTGCTCCTTTAAGAGACCAACATTTTGCACTCTTTACTTTCCCTTTATCATTAATAGTTAATGAGTACCATGTTAAAAACCAATCAGTTAAATATATAATGGGAGATAACTCCTATAAAATGAAGTCAAATCCTTTCTCTATAAATGTTACAAAGTTGCTCCTTTAAGAGATTAACATTTTGCACTCTTTACTTTCCCTCTATGATTAATAATAAATGAGTACCATGTGAAAAACAATCAGTTATATATATAATGGGAGATAACTCCTATAAAATGAAGTCAAATCCGTTCCCTACAAATGTAACAAAGTTGCTCCTTTAAGAGACAAACACTTTTCACTCTTTCGCTTCCCTTAATCATTAATAGTTAATGAGTAACATGTAAAAAACCAATAAGTTACATATATAATGGGAGATAACTCCTATAAAATGAAGTCAAATCCTGTCCCTATAAATATAACAAAGTTGCTCCTTTAAGAGATCAACATTTTGCACTCTTTCGTTTCCCTTTATCATTAATAGTTAATAAGTAACATGTAAAAAACCAATAAGTTACGTATATAATGGGAGATAACTCCTATCAAATGCAGTCAAATCCTTTACCTGTTAATGTAACAAAGTTGCTCCTTTCAGAGATCAACATTTTGCACTCTTTACTTTCCATCTATCATTAGGAGTTAATGAGTACCATGTGAAAAACCAATCAGTTACATATATAATGGGAGATAACTCCTATAAAATGAAGTCAAATTACTTTGCTTCAAACGTGACAAAGTTGCGTCTTTATAAGACGAACATTTTACTCTCAATAAGTGTTTATCTATCTTTTACCATTTCAGAGGAGTAGCGCGAACAAGCAAAGGTCAAAATTTAGAACGTGACCTTGACCTTTGGCCTTGTGTCCATTTTCAAGGTCAAAGGTCAAGATGATTTATGGTGAAGACCCCAGGCCTCTATCTCTTTTAGTTGTTGAGATTTGTTTGAATATCACTTACTACTTTTATATAAAGGGAGATAACTCCTATAAGATGTCGTCAGAACCCTTCAATCAATCTGTCCCAAAGTTGCACAAGGATATAGGACACATTTTGGTAAAGGTTTGGTATTGCTATCTTTTTTGTTTTAGGAGGAGTAGCATGAACAAGCTTTTTAGTAAAAGGGGAGATAACTCCTAAAAGGAAAAGGGGGCGGTCAGTCAGGGTGAACTGTGAAAGCGCAATGGGTAACCGATATCAGATATAAAATATCAAAGCGACATGTCGCGAAGTGAAAAAACCAGACACCGAAATAAGTTGGCGGAAGAAAAGAGAAAAGAATAATAATAATAATAATATTAAAGATCAACTGTTCGGTTGAACATTTGAGGGTCTTTCCAGATTAATTTTAATTTGTATTACATGATGACATTTAAAATAATCATCTTTTTTGCAAAATATAAGGACTTTCCTATAAATATTTAAAAAAAAATATTTTGTATTATTTACCACAGATTGGCATTCTAAGAGAGATTACTCTTATAAAAGTATTATACAAATTTTCACGCCATGTCTTAATTTAATCGAAATTATTAATAGAACATTTCGCGCTCTTATTTTTCCCACTATCATTTATAGTTATTGAGTAACATGTGAAAAACCAATCAGTTACATATATAATGGGAGATAACTCCTATAAAATGAAGTCAAATCCTTTCCCTGTAAATGTAAAAAAGTTGCACCTTTACGAGACCAACATTTTGCACTCTTTAGTTTCCCCTTATCAATACTAGTTAATGAGAAACATGTAAAAAACCAATAAGTTACATATATAATGGGAGATAACTCCTATTAAATGAAGTCAAATCCTTTACATGTAAATGTAACAAAGTTGCTCCTTTAAGAGGCCAACATTTTGCACTCTTTAGTTTCCCTTTATCATTAACAGTGAATGAGTAACATGTAAAAAACCAATAAGTTACATATATAATGGGAGATAACTCCTATAAAATGAAGTCAAATCCTTTACATGTAAATGTCACAAAGTTGTTCCTTCAAGAGGTCAACAGTTTACACTCTTTAGTTTCCCTTTATCATTAACAGTGAATGAGTAACATGTAAAAAACCAATAAGTTACATATATAATGGGAGATAACTCATATAAAATGAAGTCAAATTGTTTTCCTGTAAATGTAACAAAGTTGCTCCTTTAATAGATTAACATTTTGCACTCTTTAGTTTTCCTTTATCAATAATAGTTAATGAGTAACATGTAAAAAACCAATAAGTTACATATATAATGGGAGATAACTCCTATAAAATGAAGTCAAATCCTATCCTTGTAAATATAACAAAGTTGCTGCTTTGATAGATCAACATTTTGCACTCTGTAGTTTCCCTCTATCATTAATAGTTAATGAGTACCATGTGAAAAACCAATCAGTTACATATATAATGGGAGATAACTCCTATAAAATGAAGTCAAATTACTTCGCTCCAAAAGTGACAAAGTTGCGTCTTAATAAGACGAACATTTTACTCTCAATAAGTGTTTATCTATCTTTTACCGTTTCAGAGGAGTAGCGCACACAAGCAAATGTCAAAATTTAGAACGTGACCTTGACCTTTGACCTTGTGTCCATTTTCAAGGTCAAAGGTCAAGATGATCTATGGTGAAGACCCCAGGCCTCTATCTCTTTTAGTTGTTGAGATTTGTTTGAATATCACTTACTACTTTTATTTAAAGGGAGATAACTCCTATAAGATGTCATCAGAACCCTTCAATCAATCTGTCCCAAAGTTGCGCAAGGATACAGGACACATTTTGGAAAAGATTTGGTATTGCTATCTATTTTGGTTTAGGCGTAGTAGCATGAACAAGCTTTTTAGTAAAAGGGGAGATAACTCTTAAAAGGAAAAGGGTGCGGTCAGTCAGGGTGAACTGCGAAAGCGCAATGGGTCACCGATATCAGATATAAAATATCAAAGCGACATGTCGCGAAATGAAAAAACCACACTTAAGTTTGCGCAAGAAGTGGGAGAATAATAATAATAATAATAATAATTAAAGATCAACTGTTCGGTTGAACATTTGAGGGTCTTTCCATATTAATTTTAATTTTGTATTACATGATGACATTGAAAATAATCATCTTTTTGCAAAATGTTATAACTTTGCTATAAATATTTAAAATAGAAATTATTTTATATTATTTGCTACAGATTGGCATTCTAAGAGAGATAACTCTTATAAAAGTTTTATACAACTTTTAACGCCATGTCTTTATTTACTCGTAATTATTAATAGAACATTTTAAGACGAAAATAATTTCATTATCTTTAAAAAAAGCAAATGTAAAAAGACTAGTACGTGACCTTGACCCATACAAGTTTTAAAGGTCAAAGGGCAAGAGGGTCTATGGTGAAGACCCCATACCTCTATCATTAATAGTTAATGAGTTACAAGTGAAAAAAAAATAAGTTACATATATAATGGGAGATAACTCTTATAAAATGAAGTCAAATCCTTTTCCTGTAAATGTAAGAAAGTTGTTCCTTAAAGAGATCAACATTTTGCACTCTTTAGTTTCCCTCTATCATTAATAGTTAATGAGAACCATGTGAAAAACCAATCAGTTAAATATATAATGGGAGATAACTCTTATAAAATGAAGTCAAATCCTTTCTCTATAGTAAAACAAGTTGCTCCTTTAAGAAATAAACATTTTGCACTCTTTAGTTTCCCTCTATCATTAATAGTTAATCAGTAACATGCGAAAAACCAATTAGTTACATATATAATGGGAGATAACTCCTATAAAATGAAGTCAAATCCTTTCCCTGTCAATGTAATAAAGTTGCTCCTGTAAAAGACCAACATTTTGCACTCTTTACTTTCCCTTTATCATTAAAAGTTAATTAGTAACATGTGAAAAACCAATTAATTACAAATATAATGGGAGATACCTCCTATAAAATGAAGTCAAATCCTTTACCTGTAAATGTAACAAAGTTGCTCCTTTAAGAAATAAACATTTTGCACCCTTTAGTTTCACACTATCATTAATAGTTAATGAGTACCATGCGAAAAAACCAATCAGTTACATATATAATGGGAGATAACTCCTATAAAATGAAGTCAAATCCTTTCCCTGCCATGTGATAAAGTTGCTCCTGTAAAAGACCAACATTTTGCACTCTTTACTTTCCCTTTATCATTAATAGTTAATGAGTAACATGTGAAAAACTAATAAATTACACATATAATGGGAGATAACTCCTATAAAATGAAGTCAAATCCTTTCCCTGTAAATGTAACATAGTTGCTCCTTTAAAAGATCAACATTTTGCACTCTTTAGTATCCCTCTATCATTAATAGTTAATGGGTACCATGTGAAAAACCAATCTATTACATATATAATGGGAGATAACTCCTATAAAATGAAGTCAAATCCTTTTACTGCAAATGTAACAAAGTTGCTCCTTTTAGAGACCAACATTTTGCACTCTTTCGTTTCCTTTTATCATTAATAGTTAATGAGTAACATGTAAAAAACCAATAAGTTACATATATAATGGGAGATAACTCCTAAAAATTAAGTCAAATCCGTTTACTGCAAATGTTAAAAAGTTGCTCCTTTAAGAGATCAACATTTTGCACTTTTTACTTTCCCTCTATCAGTAATAGTTAATGAGTACCATGTGAAAAACCATTCGTTAAATATATAATGGGAGATAACTCCTATAAAATGAAGTCAAATCCTTTCCCTGCAAATGTAACAAAGTTGCTCCTTTTAGAGACCAACATTTTGCACTCTTTCGTTTCCCTTTATCATTAATAGTTAATAAGTAACATGTAAAAAACCAATAAGTTACATATACAATGGGAGATAACTCCTATAATATGAAGTCAAATCCTTTACCTGTTAATGTAACAAAGTTGCTCCTTTAAGAGATCAACATTTTGCACTCTTTACTTTCCCTCTATCGTTAATAGTTAATGAGTACCATGTGAAAAACCAATCAGTTACATATATAATGGGAGATAACTCCTATAAAATGAAGTCAAATTACTTAGCTTCAAATGTGACAAAGTTGCGTCTTAATAAGACAAACATTTTACTCTCAATAAGTGTTTATCTATCTTTTACCATTTCAGAGGAGTAGCGCGAACAAGCAAATGTCCAAATTTAGAATGTGACCTTGACCTTTGACCTTGTGTCCATTTTCAAGGTCAAAGGTCAAGATGATTTATGGTGAAGACCCCAGGCCTCTATCTCTTTTAGTTGTTGAGATTTGTTTGAATATCACTTACTACTTTTATTTAAAGGGAGATAACTCTTATAAGATGTCGTCAGAACCCTTCAATCAATCTGTCCCAAAGTTGCGCAAGGATATAGGACACATTTTGGTAAAGGTTTGGTATTGCTATCTTTTTTGGTTTAGGAGGAGTAGCATGAACAAGCTTTTCAGTAAAAGGGGAGATAACTCCTAAAAGGAAAAGAGTGCGGTCAGTCAGGGTGAACTGCGAAAGAGCAATGGGTAACCGATATCAGATATAAAATATCAAAGCGACATGTCGCGAAGTGAAAAAACCAGACACCGAAATAAGTTGGCGGAAGAAAAGAGAAAAGAATAATAATAATAATAATCAGAACAATAACTATAGGTCTTTCCACAGAAAGGTGGAAAGACCTAATAATAATAATCAGAACAATAACTATAGGTCTTTCCACAGAAAGGTGGAAAGACCTAATAATAATAATCAGAACAATAACTATAGGTCTTTCCACAGAAAGGTGGAAAGACCTAATAATCAGAACAATAACTATAGGTCTTTCCACAGAAAGGTGGAAAGACCTAATAATAATAATAAGAAACGGAGTAAAAACAATAAGTCGCCCGACACTTCGTGGTCGGCAACTTAATAATAATAAGAAACGGAGTAAAAACAATAAGTCGCCCGACACTTCGTGGTCGGCGACTTAATAAGAAACAGAGTAAAAACAATAAGTCTCCAAACTTCGTTTGGGAGACTTAATAAAATAAACGCAAGTATTCAACAGAATAGTTAATACAATGTCTCGTTCTTAGAAATAACATAAGTAAACATATTTAAACAAAAAATTATTTTCTTTATATTATCACGCCGGGTATTCGGACACACAGAACAGGGTGGAACACAAAAGAACGGGTGAGGTGGATGAAAACATCGTGTTCAGGTAGGTGTGTTATTTTCATTCTGAACGTATTGAAATAGGATTAAAGACAGAAATAAGTTAATGCAGTCTTTTGTATGTCCCTGAACTACTGGTACACCAAGTATTGTCTGTTTTTACTGGAGAAATAATCCACAGGAACGTCATGAACACGGAAATTACTTCGGAAAAAGTAGACTTCCAACTTTCGTTGATTGTAACTTCTCGCTAAATGCAAGTTACAAAGTCTTTTTGGTCAATATAGATACCCCAATGCATACTTGATTATCTGTGAAGAATTTAACTTCTAACTCGACGTATTAAGCACAGTATTATTCATTATCCAAACATTATTAGCGAAATTTCGACACAACGGACCGCGGGTGATTCGAGATGAAGACCACTCTTCCCAGTTTCGTGCCGAGTCCTTATATTGTGTTTATGCTAAGTAAATATACTAATATTATGTTTATCCTGTAATCTATCCTTAAATATTTCCTCCTAAAAATTTTTGTAATTGTATCCTTATTAAGCCTATACACATAGTGCGCAGTATTTTGGTAATCAACATGATTGACGTAAATTGAGTGATGTTTCAAGAATGATTTCTGCTTTGTAAAACATCAACAGAAATACAACAAGATACTATTTTCAATATCACATAAGTTGTACTGTATTACGAAACTCGTCGATTCGGCGTACAAACTTTTTCTGTATGTTTAATGGCGATCGCACATATACAATATTCGTTCATTGTCATTAAATATACAGATTATTTGTACAAGCCTTGGAAACAGGTAGGAATGCGAGGTTCTATCGAGAATTTCTTACCTTTTTCGCGGCGAGTACAAATAAACTTTATATTTTCCGACAATGTACGAATATTGTTTTTATTCTGCAACCAGAAAATCCATTTTATACTAATGAAAAGCATTAAAAGTGCACTTTAACCGATTTTCGACTTGTAATCATGTGATAGCCTGACGTCACAAACAAATATCGTATTTGACAACATGCCGTAAACCAGAACAGAATACTAAATATCGTTAAAAGAAAGGACAGGGCACCATGAGCCGACGTCATTATTTACAATTCTAATATGACGTCCTTCATACGTTTTGGCCCGCTATTACGTCACAATTAGAATTCCGACGTCATATGTAAATAGTAATCGGAACATCTCTCGGCCATTTCCGTCAAGGGTCGGGAAATAACCGAGGTGATCCGATTTATGAAAATAGCAAAAAAAATCCAGCCGAAGAACAAGAGCCAAAAGTCAAGGGACAGTTACAAATCCGGATATAGACAAACGCAATACAAAAACCAAAACACAAAAACAGAAAGAGAGTAACCCGAACCTAATAAAAACCATGGGTGCACTCAGGTGCTCCGGATCAGTAAGCAGTGTCTGTCTCTAATTAGATGTTTTGTTTGTTTGAATGGTGTTTGAACGCCACTTTCAGCAATTTTTCAGCTATTTCATGGCGTTCAGTTTTTATTGGGGGAGGAAGCCGGAGTCCTGGAGAGAACCCCCGACCTGCGGTAGGAAAACTGGCAATCCTTGTCAATTAAGATTGGAGTCGAGTACACCGTGCCTGCAGTGAGTATCGAACCCGCAATCTCAGTGTTGACAGACCACATGATCAATAGTAAACGAACTACCTTGACCACTCGGCCACCGATGCCCCTGTCTCTAATTAGACACCCATCGAGTTACTTATTGTCATGTCTAGGGAAAAGTCAAATCCAGGAATAGGAAACACCATGACGCAGCGAAAATGTCAGATCGTATTTGAGACACTGATTTCCCATAAGGACCAATTAAGTCATGGTGACGACCATAGAACTTCTGAACAGATAACACCAACCTAGGTACAACAAACCCTTGTTTGAGTAGTTTAGCAGTCAACAACAGTGATCGGTCAAGAAAATCGGAATACCTATCCCAGGATCCAGAATAACGTATATGTTGTGAAATGGACACACCATACGCTGGAGCTGCTGGAATGTTGCAATCAATAAACAGGAAGTTGAAAAAAAGAAAGTTTAAGTCATCACGTTTGTACGGTAGAGTCTAGTTTGTAGTTGTCCTGAGTCTATTTCTAGAAAAAGGTCTAGAAAAGTAAGAGGCTGACAGTGTATTGGTGGTATCTTTAATGTCAAGCTCGCAGGGTAAATTGAATGTAAATAATCACCAAATTTAGCATTGTTGAGGGACAAAACATCAGCAATATAACGGAATGTTAAATTAAAGGTCTGGGCCAGTGTCTTTTCTTTCTTCTTCAGTAGGCCTTCTGGGAACTCAGCCTCATAAGAGTACAAAAACGGGTCGGCGAGGAGAGGAGCACAATTAGTACCCATGGAATACCAACAGTCTGTTGAAAAACATGTCAACCAAACATGACGAATATGTTGTCCATCAGAAAATCTAACATATGACAGATTTGGTCTTCAGTATTATATTTAGAGTCATTTATGACGAAGTAAGTTCTGTCATATACGCTTAAATGCAATTTTGTTAAGATTTCTCAATGTTTATTTGCTTAAAAGGTAAGTATATTCAATAAAATGACGAGAGTATATGTGTATGTCAATTTTATTTGCTTTAACATACTGCTGTGGGATATCTCTTAATATTACATATGGTGTGTTAAGTCCTAATTTTGATTGGTTCGTGTAGACAATGTCCCCCCAAAATATTCTGTGTATATATTCTATTTCTAAAGCATATTTAAGGCTTGTTACTATTTTTAAAGCATATTTAAGGCATGTTACTATTTATAAAGCATATTTAAGGCTTGTTTCTAAAAATAGATCCGGATTGTTACACGTTTTAATGTTGGGTTGTAAGAAATAAAGTTCTATTTGTTCGAATGCTTCTATAATTACTATCAATGAGTCAATATTGTATGATGCAATTTATTATTCTAAATTTAAATAAATAGAGAACAATTCATATGTAATATAACAATTAAGGACTTTTTACTCTGTCAATACGTAGTTATATGGACCTGTAGAAAAATATTGATCTCGGACTTCGTCCTCGGTCAATATTTTCCTCCACGGTTCATATAACTACGTATTGACCTCGTAAAAAGTCCTTATTTGATAATAAGTTTCAAAAAGCGTCCTCTTAGAGCCGCTGCGAAATTTTAACTCATTTGTTATACATATTAGAATTGAAATAGATTATTGCAATTGGTATCTATGCGAATTAGAACATGGTCAGACCTTATATTTTTCTTCATTTTATACCTCGCTGACAAATATATGGTCTGACCATGTTCTAACTAATTCGCAATAATCTATTTCTTTAATAAAGCTTTGCTTTATTCGTAGTGTCGTGTTTGTATAGTTGAACCGGTAGATGCAAAATAAATAGACATTCATGGTCTGGATTTGCAGGGTTGCGCCATAATACTTTGAATTTAGCCTGTTTGAAGGGTCTGTTTTGAAGAGAAAAAACCAACACAGATAAAAATAATATATTTATTTATGGATTAAAACAAAAACACGTATTTGCGCGATTGCAACATTCCGATTTGTTTACATTTTGGCAAGAAATGTCAAACAAGTACATTACTGCAATACACAAAAGTAGTTCTTAAAGTGGGCGTGGCTGAAACTCGGTTTCATAGGCAGTGGCAGTGAAACACATACAAAATTGAATCTGCTCTAATCGAAGGATTGCAGGATAAACTATTCATGAAAAGAAAATATACGGTTGATCATTACAATAATAGAAAGGGACGAACAGTTTAAATAAAAAAATATATGCATTTTCACCCGGTTCGTTGTGTTCTCTAAGGAGCACACACCCGCGTTCCACAGTGTCCTCACCCGCGGTCCGTTGTGTCAAAATTTCGCCAAGTATGTTTGGTTAATGAAGAATACTGTGCTTAATACGTCGAATTAGAAGTTCAACTTTTCAAAGATAATCAAGTATGCATTGGGGTATCAATATTGACCATAAAAACTTTGTAACTTGCTCTTCGCGAGAAGTTACAATCAACGAAAGTTGGAAATATATTTTTTCCGAAGTAATTTCCGTGTTCATGACGTTCCTGTGGATTATTTCTCCAGTAAAAACAGACAATACTTGGTTTACTAGTAGTTATGGGACATACAAACGGCGTTATAAACTTATTTCTGTCTTAAATCCTATTTCAATACGTTCAGAATGAAAATAACACACCTACCTGAACACGATGTTTTCATCCACCTCACCCGTTCTTTAGTGTTCCACCCTATTCTGTGTGTCCGAATACCCGGCGTGTGATTATATAATAAAGCAAATTTCTTTAAAACAGGACATATTTGCGGGTTGTGCTCTGTAGACCTTAAAAAACTTCGATTTAAGGCTCATCAGTAGCGACGAGGTAAATGTTTTATTTTCGCAATCCTTTATTGATTCTTTTTTTTTATTTCCGCGAATCGTGATTTCGGCCTATTTTATTTTCTGCGACCTGTTACATGTATATTTTTTGTCGTATATTAAGCCGACCCGACTCCCCCAATCAGTAACAGATTTATTTTCATTTAGGAAAGGACGTAGCCTCTTTTTGACATCATTACTAGTTACTTAAATGTATGCCTACGTGTTTTTATTTAGTCTACAACATTTTAAAATACAATTATAAAAACTGTTGTGTATAAACAATTGTTGAACTGTTGAACGAGCATTGTCAATCAAAACAAATTGTTTACTAAACAAACAGTTGTATTGTAAAATATACAGCTATTCTGGTCGCAAGTTTTATTTGACAGGCAATAAAAGAAGTTAAAAAGTATAATTACAATTACGCTGGATTGTTTCATTTATTTCATGGCGTCCAATTTTTTTATTGGGGGTGAGGTGGGTGGAAGCCGGAGTACACAGGTTAAAACCGGACAAGTCAATACAGTTGGAGTCGGGCACACGCTATCTGCAGTCGTTCGAAAATCTGCAACCTGTTTATTGGCATGTAATAACTAGTAGAAGACTAACCAATCAGCCACTGAGGCCCTAATAACGCCGGGGAGACTTGTCTGTGAATACTGCAGTTAAGCGTAAAAATGTGTAACAGATAGACACTTGTTATAGTACGAAATAGTATTTTTTTCAACAAAACGTCATTAATTCCATAGGTCTATGAAGATCGGTTTGAACATTGTCATTACAGTCATATCGATAAAACGTACCTTTTAAAAGATTGTCATTCAATTTGAATGACTTATTTCATTGATTGATTGATTGGATGCTTTTTTTTTCAGCGAGGGTGTTCAGCTTTATTCATTTCAGTTTTCTGAAATACAGTCCGCGCATCGAGGATTCATTCAGAAAGACGAGACGAGGTACAAAAGCCGGTCGAAATTTTTTCCGGCCAATACAAACAATTGTAACAACAAATAGAACACAGAAACGTGAAAATACGCAAATTTTTCAATCAACAAGAAATTTGACATATTTAACTGAATCAATCGATACCGCAGATAAATATAACGGCAATGCATATGGCTTACTGATTCCAACGATCGTTACTTCAAGAACTTGTCAAATTGAAAATAAAGGGAGAAAATCATCAATAACAACTCTAAGTATGATTCCGAAAGCTTTCAACGAAAATATTTTCTATGATATCACTAAATGCCCGGTCAGTGAATAACAAATCAACATCGGTGTGTGACCTGATCGTATCCAACAATGTTGACCTTCTCGCGCTAACTGAAACGTGGCTTGGAACGAAAACAGACAAAGCGGTGATATCAGAAATAAAACCGGATAGTTATGAAATCCTTCAAGTTCCAAGGAAAGACAAGCGCGGTGGTGGCGTCGCATTGATTTATAAAGATGCTATAGACATCAAACGATCAAAACCCATTCTATCATACACACATTTCGAATTATTGGAATGCAATGTTACTGTACAAAGCATTCGTTTTCGCCTTTGCATAGTTTATAGACCTCCTCCATCCAAGGAAAATAAACTAAAAAACAGTGTATTCTTCGAAGAATGGAGTGACTATCTTAATCGCCTTAGAGTAATACAGGAAGAAATTGTTATAACTGGTGACATGAACTTCCATCTGGATGAAAACGAAGACAGTGATACTCGTAAATTTGTTGACACACTGTACGATCATGGCCTTGAGCAGCACATCGTTGATCCGACTCATAAACTCGGTCACACTCTTGATGTCGTTATCACTCGAGAGAACAGCACGATTATGAAGGAAACACCATTGGTTCAGGATGCATTTCTATTTGACCGGAAGGGAAATCTGTCAGGAGATCATCTAGCTCTTTTCACGTCCTTTGAAATTAAGAAACCTCCGAAAGAACGAAAAACCGTTTCTTACCGAAAACTACGTGACATCAATACGGATGCATTCAGCGCAGATTTGTCTCGAACTGAAATAGGTACAAGTAACACTAACGATATGATTTCTCTCGATGATTTAGTGAATTTATATGACTCGGATATAAAATCCATAGTGGACAAACATGCACCTTTAAAAACAAAAAACCTTATACTAAGACCGAATACAGATTGGTACACCGACGACCTTCGTGCATCAAAGAGAGAACGCCGAAAGGCCGAGCGACGTATGAGGAAAACAAAACTAACAATCCACCGTCAAATGTTCAAAGAAGCATGTAAAACGACGAATAAACTCATTTTTCAGTGTAAAAAAGACTATTTCTCGGACAAGATAGCTGAAATAGGTCATGACCAGAAGAAACTACATCGCTTGACTGGTGATTTAATGGGAAACCAACGTATAGTACATTTACCTGAGTCGGAAAATGAAAAAGATCTTGCTGACAAATTTTGTGAATTCTTCGTTGGAAAAATCTCTTTAATTCGAGACAAACTTGCATCGAATAATGCATCCCTAGTCGAACCCAACTATATGAGAGCCGATGTGGCCTTCGAAGGAAACAAACTCAAATCATTTCAAATATGTTCTACTGAAGAAATTCGAAAAATCATTCTTTCATCACCATCGAAATCATGTGAACTCGATCCACTGCCCACTACTCTCCTGAAATGTTGTCTCGAGAGCATATTGCCCGTCATAGCAAGAATCGTTAACAAGTCGTTGTCTGAAAGTTACTTTCCACCAGCTTCAAACGAGCAGTCGTTAGACCGCTGCTTAAAAAAACAGATCTGGACAAAGAGGTGTTGAAGAATTATAGACCTGTTTCAAACCTCACTTTTATCTCAAAGATATTAGAGAAAGTTGTGTCCGTGCGCATTGAGAATCACATTAATTGTCATTCTCTCCATGATCCCGCACAGTCTGCGTATAGATCATCTCATTCAACAGAAACAGCCCTGCTCAGGGTACACCACGACATCGCTTGTGCACTAGACAATAATTACTGTGCTGTCTTAATCATGCTTGATTTATCTGCCGCTTTCGACACTATTGATCATTCTATACTTCTCAACCGATTAGAATTTTCATATGGCATAACTGGTGACGCTTTAAACTGGCTCGAATCGTATTTGACTGATCGCAAACAGTGTGTCTCAATTGGAACAGTGCAGTCTGACGACATACATCTCCGTTTTGGCGTTCCCCAAGGTTTCTGTTTTGGGGCCAAAACTGTTCTGCATGTTTTCAAAACCAGTTAGTGAAATTTGTAAACAACATGGCATGTCCTATCACTCATACGCCGATGACACGCAGGTGTATCAAGTAATACAACCTCTAAACGATTGGACCGATCTATCCGAACGGCTTGAGAAATGTTTATCAGACATTAGCGCATGGATGAGCCTCAACATGCTCAAAATAAACCAAGACAAGACAGAGTTAATAGTATTTGCACCAAAGCACAAAGTCAGTTCGATGTCAAACTTTCAATTATCTTTTGATGGTACAATAGTGACAGATGTATCGTTTGTGAAAAATCTTGGTTGCATCTTCGATAAAACGCTGAGCATGGAAGATCAAGCTAGCGCAATTACAAGATCTTGTTTTTATCAGATTCGCAACATAGGGCGCATTAGATCTCTGATTACGGACGATGCTTGCAAAACTTTAATATGCTCCCTGGTTACATCGCGACTTGACTATGCAAATGCTCTGCTATACGGTACCAACAGCTCCGTAATGGCAAAACTTCAGAGGGTACAAAACACGGCAGCGAGATTAGTCACTCGAACTAAAAAACATGATTCTATAACACCTGTCCTAATGTCATTGCATTGGTTACCTGTTCAGTACCGTTGTGAATATAAACTATTGTTATATGTCTTCAAAGCTTTACATGGATATGCGCCAGTCTATCTCCAAGAATTGATCAAACTGTACAGACCTGCGAGAACTTTACGATCTGAAAACAGCAGACTATTATGTGTACCAACAAACTCTCGAACAAAACGATATGGTGACAGACGATTTGATAAGGCCGGCTCATACCTTTGGAACAATTTACCATCATCACTGAGAAATGAACAATCAATTAATGTTTTCAAGAAAAACCTGAAGACTCACTTATTTAAAAAAGCTTTTTTTATGAACTTGTGTACAGACTCATGTTATTTTAAACATTTTTCCTTGCATGTTTTTGAGATTTTATATCTGTGTTTACTCTCTTTTGGTATACAAGCCAATTTCAAGATATTTTTATTATTAATATTATCTTAATTGCTTTTTAGTTATTAGATTTTTAGTAAATTAATAACCACTAAATCCTTGTCTGTGATTTTTTAGTGTAAGGTTTTTATTACTGTTTTTGTTTTTAACGTTCTCCATTTTGGTTCACTGAACAAGATTGAAATATAAAATGTATATTATATAACATGTTTGTGAAAGTTTGTTATGTTGTAAAGCGCTTAGAGTTGTGTCTCTGATGTGATATTTGCGCTATATAAATATTGTAAATATAATATAATATATATAATATAATATGACGAGAAGAAATTAAATATCAATTAGATTTGTTTGTTTGTTTGTTTGTTTTAATATTGTTTAACGCCACTTTCAGCAATTTTTGCAGCTATATCATGGCGTCCAGTTTTTATTGGAGGAGAAAGCCGAAGTACCCGGGGAAAACCACGGTCCTTCGGTAGGAAAAGTGGCAATACTTGTCAATTGAGTCGAGTGCACCCTGTCCACCTTGAGACTCGAACCCGCAACCTCAGTTTTGACAGACAACGTGATCAATAGTAGACTACCATAGCCACTCGGCCACCGATGCCCCCTCAATCAATTAGAGAAAGATGGAAAAAGGGCAATCATTTTGAATTCAACTGGAAAAATAAGTGGTATGGGTATCCATGGGCGGAAAATGTTAAGCCTTCTCCTTTTCGAAATCTACAAAATAGATCCCTAGTGTGCAAGTACTCTCTAAACACGTCACTATGGTTCTCGGCAATTCTTATGTCCTGAAACACCCCCCTCCCAAAACAAAACGTGATACCTAGTAACTAATTGCAAACACTTCCGAATTTAAAGGAAACCATTTATACTTATATATCATTAAATATCGAAGGACTATAACAGACATCGTAAAATAAACAAATTGTGGCGGCTAAGATGCGAAAACAATTGATTTTAAAATTATGCTTACATGTTTGCGTCTTTAACTCGTAAGCTTCTGTAGACAAACGCGTTTATTCTTTATTTGACATTTAATTCTGTGTAAATTCGTGTGACACAATAAGATAGTGAATAAAATATATAAATAGATGTATTCGCTTTTGTCGTAAATCTTTCTCAGTATTATACTTCGGAATTCTTAGGAATTGTGGCACAGAAAGAAAACCACGACAAATGATCTTTTTAAGCGTTTATAATAAAAAACCTTGACAGCGGTGGTTAAGGTAGCAGTAATCTAGTATTGATCACCGAGTTGTCTGTTCAACCCTTAAAGCGAGAGGGTGTGCTCGACTCATCCCTAAATTTGCAAAGAGAACCAGTTTCCCTGTCAAAGGTCTGCTGTTTCGTTGGGAACTGCAGCTCTTCCTTATAAACACTCGACGCCATATTAAATATGATGTTTGAAAATAGTGTTAAACTAACTTTAATCATACATACAAATAATGCTAATGCGAAAAAAAAATGTTTCATTTCAGCCTTCGTCTTTCTCGCTTTTTCCGCTTAAAAAAATTTCGAAGTCAAATACAAGAGGTACGCCTGTCACGCGAGGTCAAATACTTTTTAAATTCATTGTGTGTTTTTTTTCCATTTTTATACATAAAATTGCACTATGTGATGTTTATATTCCGTCACAGATGCATTAGTTATATATTGGGGGAATTTCCATTTATGATTTATAACTTTAGACTCGACTTTTTCCGCTTTAAAAAAATTCGAAGACAAATACGGGACTTACGCCTTGGCACGCGAGGTAAATTTGTTTTAAGTCATTGTGTGTGTGTTTTTTTATTATTTTGTTAATAAAATGACACTATGTCATGTTTATATTTCGTCACAGATTCATATATAACTAGTAATAGATTGGGGGATTTTCCATTCGTATTATTTATAACTTTAGACCTGTTTTAGCCTTATTATTAGGTTAAACGAGCCATAAATGAGGACATAACAGTTGTCATATGTATACTTCTAATATTTGCGATTGAAACGAATTTTCACATTTCGAAATATTGATTTCACTAACAGGAAGTTGAATGGACGGATTGGAGCGATCAGTCCAAATCGATCCGTCAGATCAGTCAAATCGTTCCGAATCCGTCAATTGACGGATGGACGGATTGGGAACGATCTGACGGATTGGGAACGATTTGACTGATATGACTGATTGATAACTGATCGCTGACGGATTTTGGAACGCTGACGAATAATAAAAGTGTGGCGTTTTCAATCTCAAAGTACTGTACATATAACTTTAAAATTTTAAGATGAAACGAATTATGTGTCATTAGTTTTTCATATATGCATTTTATAACAAAACAATCGCAAGTATTCAAAAGAACAGTTAATACAAATGTCTCGTTAAAAAATAAAATAGGTACAAATATTAAAGAAAAACTAAAACAAAAAACAACTGTTTTTTATATTATATGAGCCGTCTCATGAGAAAAGGTACAAAAACTTCGTGACGTTGTTATCGAGAAAACTGCCTCGGAATGAACGTTATGATTTTAGCGTTATTCAGTTACGAGTTGTTTTTTGCAGACGACGGTATCTTCGTGAAAAACTTGACAATGGGTTGCCAAAACTTTACAAATTTTGGGAAAAATATTATTTGAATATGGATTTATTACTGTGTAATATTAAAAAAAATTTACGACATTTTTAATTCCATACAAAAGAGTTTACCACGGGTCAATAATCAGTACGTCAGTCACTGGAAACCCCTTTGAAGAATTGAATGATTTCCAGATGCAAGCCTGTTATTTTCTTAAATTTGTCATTTATTTGACGAATATGTACAGAGTGAAATGTTTATATTATCATCCTTGTACTATGTGGTCGTATCCAGGCTCAAATGAAAGTGAAAGTACTATTTGCGGAATCACTCACTTGACCCTTCATGTACAATATTTCTTAAAAAATATCTCGAATCAATAAAAGATCAAATTGCTTCTTTTATTATCGGATATGCTATTTGCAGTTTAAGACCTTTATTTTAACAAAACAATTATAGAATAATTAAAGAATAAGTCTTTAAACGCGTTACCAATCTTTTGAAAAATTATTTTTCTCACACACACACACACACAGGAATTTGAACCCATATTATTTCGGGTGAAATGTGGCTAGAAAACGAAAAAAAAAATTGTCACGAACTAAGTGAGTGAAAGAGTCTAACGCAAAAATAAACAATAACTACCTTATACCTTTGTTAATGAGTACACTTTGGAAATTTTCACTGCGAACATAATTGTGGGTGTTGTACGTACTCGCGGACATTTATTCTACAAGATTATTAGCAACAATAATGTAGCTCCTTTTTTTCGTTCATAAAGAAAAAAAAATTTAAAAAGGAGCTACATTATTGTAGCTTCAAGATTATGACATCGATTCCTATAATAGATCCATAGTTTTGCAACCACGAAATTTTTTCTTGGACGGAAACTTTCTTTATTTCTCGTGCAGACACACACTCAATACTTATTATAATTGACTTGGGCATTTATCGACAACACCTAAACTATCTGATTTTTTAATGTTCTTTTTTTGTTTGCCTTGTAAGCCAAAATTTTGTTTTACATCCCCCCCCCCCAAAAAAAAAATCAATTAATAAATCAGTAAAAATGATAAAATAAAATAAAGTAAGAAGTCATAAACATTGATTATGAAATTAAGTCAAATTATTTGGAGTACATCATTTCAATGAGTTGCATTTCAGTGAAATTGTTTACTTATTTACGCTGTTTATAAAACTTTGGATCCACACAAGTCGGGGGTTCTGAGTACGCGTTCGCTCCATCATCGATGATAGAGCGAACACGGATTCAGAACCGGATGAAAACTTTGTTGCTGCTTTGTTAACTATCTGTTCTTGTGGCATTTCACTTTTTGTTATAGTTGATAATCAGAACTATAGAGATGCTGCAGATATGTTATCTACAGATCTAAATCACATTCATAACTGGTCCAAAAAATGGGCTATAAATTTTAATCCATCTAAGACAGAATCTCTGTTATTCTCTCGTAGAAATGCGGAAACCCATCCTGTTCATTTTGGCAGTCCACATAACCATGTGAATGATGTAAAAGTGCATACACACTTGGGTCTTGGCTTCCAGAATAATGCAAAATGGAATAAGCATATTAATAGAATTTACAAAAAGGCATGTGAAAGACTTAAACTACTCGGAATGCTGAAGTACCAGGTATCTCGAAAGGCCCTGATCAATATTTATTTTTCATTTGTTCGACCAGTATTAGAATATGGGGATATTGTATGGGATAACTGTTCTTTGTATGAATCTAATCTTTTAGAGAGTGTCCAAGTAGAAGCTGGTAGAATTATTACTGGATTACGAATAAATTCCTCAAAATCAAAGATGTATGAGGAACTAGGGTGGGAACCACTTTTCAAGAGACGGGAGACGCATAGGCTTATATTGATGTACAAGATAATCAATGGACTGGCTCCTAGCTACCTGTCAAACCTTGTGCAACCCCATATCAATAGTATTCATGATCATGATTATAATCTCAGGCGACAAATAAATAATGATAACTTGAGATTGCCTGTATGTAATACTTTGGCATATGCTAAGAGCTATGTACCCTCTATAATTAGACTTTGGAACCAGCTTTCATCATCAACTAAAAATAGTCCTTCTGTTGATACATTCAAGAAAAACTTAAATTTAGAAAACCCAAGAGCCCCTGAATACTTCAACATTGGTAATAGAAAAGAGAATATATGGCATTGTCAGTTAAGATGTGAAGCAAGCAACCTGAACTCTCACTTGCATCTTCACTTCTTGGTTGATAATTCATATTGCCCACACTGTAGAGACACTGTTGAAGATAACTTTCATTATTTAATATCGTGCCCGACCTATCAACTTCAGAGGTGGTCACTGCAAAGTATCTGCATGGAATTGCATATTGATTTTAACCCATTAAACCTACTGCATGGAAATGAGCTTCTTTCTTATAATGACAATGTCAAGCTCATGTTGACAGTGCAAACATATATTAAAAATACAAAGCGTTTTTGAAGTATACATAAATGTAGCATGTTCATACACTAATGATCTGACTACTAGTTATCGTTGACAGACTGTTGTTTTGTTTATATCGAAATGCCATTTATACTATATACATATTATTATTTATTTAATTATAATATTATATGGAAAAATTTTAAAAAAATTTAAATCACACACTTTTGGCAAAATATGAACTGGAAGTAAAATTTATTGCTTTTTCTAAGTAAACCATATTGTGATTAATTAAAAAAAATATGTGAACAAATACTAGTAATGTTAACTAATCTTTATTTTACCAAAAAAGATATATTGAGAATACTATTTAATACCATGAAAATATTTTTGCTTCTAAAACCAGTTTACAAATTTAAATTTCAAATATTGTTTCTCTTTTCCTTATTACATGTAAACTAACATTAAATTAAACTACTAATGTTATCATAGTAATGATTTTTGACACCTTATATTTACCAATTAGAGTTATCTTTCTTTGAATGTGTTCTCAGTATATGTATTTCTATATCCAACATGTTGAACATCTGTATGTTGCCTTGTATGGAGAGGATTTATATAGGCTATGCCTGCTATCAAATCCATTTCAATTTTCTTGAATAAATATGTTTAAATTAAACTATTTCACGAGTATGGTGTTTAAATATTATAACGGGAAATTAACTAGCTGTGTCATAAACATTTTGGAAAACAAGTACCCGTTCGAGAAAATAATTATAAAAATCGGAATGAGAGTTTCTCCGAAGATCAAAATGATCAAATGAATGAAACAATTCACAGAACGGAAAAACTGCGGTCTGCTTTCATCTGAATTAAATACTGAATCTCATAATAGGTCTATTCAAAGTAACAGTAATATTGCTCTTATTTTTGACAATGATTTAAATAAATAATGTAGAAGTGGCTTTTACTATGGGTTACTGTTCAAGTAAGCCCCATGGATGCTTGAATCACCTAATAGAAAGGAAATACAAGATTTTTTTCTCTAGTTCGGGAAATGACCAAATTGGAACGTTACATGTATTTTATGGAAGCTTATCGTACGTAAATAATAAATATTTGGATAAAACGGAAAGTAAAAGAAAGAGAAGTAGTCCGAGAATCTTGTGCCGACCCACTCCAAAAAACGTTGAACGGCAGAGGATTCTCTGAGTAGAGTAGTAGTACTTTTAAAAGCCCTTCAGTATGCAGCGAATGTTTTAAACTTTGTTTGGACATTGTTGACAAGTATTTTCGAAATTTAAAAAATGCATATGGATGAAAATGTTCCTCGTGTACATGGAAATGCCAGTGTTACACCAAAACAAATTTTTTTAATAGACTATGCAAATAAATTCGGATTACCCCAACCTGCGGCTCCACGAGGACGCGATGAAGACCCTCCGATATTTCTTTCTTCATCCGAAACTATTTTAAATTCATCAAATCAAAAACGCATGTATTTACAGTATGTAGGATATAATTATAAACGTGTATACATTCACGTGCGTATTGTATTACTAGTATGTATAAAAAATACTCGTAGAAACTACAAGACTGTAAAGTATTTATTATATGCTTGAGGGCTGGGGTTCAGGGAAGATCAATGGCGGTGATGATCGCATACACATACATGTAGCAACTATATGTATGTATTTACATCCATACTCATTTTAACATGTTACCATGTTATATGTGGCCAGTAGTTAAATGTTGTTTGACATCTTTAGGTAAAGAAAAGATGGGTCAAATGTACATGTTATATCAAAGTTAGATCATGCACTCTCTATACGGTGCGAAGAAAAAAAAATGGCTCAAAAAAGTCAAAATCAGGTAGTAATTTAACAGTTATCGATAATTTGTATAATGTCATTTTCCCTTTTGTCTGTTACCGCTGATAAATGCATCAGCGAATTTATTGGGTCATAAATTAACGTTACAGTCAATAACAACAAACTGGGATTTATCAGGTCAGAAGCTTATGTAACGAATATTTAGAGCCATTTTGTATTTTAAACAGACTTTGTAATAGCATAATGTATCAGGTTTGCCCTGCTCGCTTATCTGATACTTGCCGTGATAAAGCCTGCATCAAAAACGAAATTTTCAATATTCCATATGTATATCCTAAAAAGCCAAAGCTTATTTTTATTCGAATACACCATTAACACATTCTTTTAATGCGACTTTCGATCTGCTTTTTAAAAGATAACTTTATGTTGTTATTTATTTTATTGTATTTGTTGTTTTTGACGATATTTCATTATAATTTATTTCTTGATCTATTAGGCCGAATTTTACTGACGTTATAATCCGAAGTTAGTTTTGTGATTTGTCGGATTAACGGCAGAATTCAGACCTATTGCTCGTAATGTAGCAAATAATAAATTCTACCTTCGGTCAATTTATACAAAATTCGAACATAATATTCATCTTCTTTACGTTGTTAAAGCTCAGACATTGCGAAAATAAAGGGAAACGATCTTTATTGAAGAAATTTCCTTTTTCGTCTTTGAAAATGCATGTGGAATATGCTATGTTGATCATTTTTCTATGCACGGATAATGTGACCTAAGTTTAGTAAAATCGTGCTAATTTGCATACTGTAACAACCAATCCGTAGTAAGAATCCAGTTATTTACATATAGTTTCCCCAAGATGCAACACACCATTCAGTTTCGGGTTTTTCAATGTTTTTCGTGTAGTAAACGTAATTAAATAGAGACACAAATGTCAATTAATACACAACGCACAGCGGGTTATTATACCCCCTCCCGCAAACTTGTTTGGGGGTTATATAGGAATCACCCTGTCTGTCTGTCCACATCCCTTGTAAGCGCAACTTCTCCTAAACCGCTTGTTGAAATTTAATGAAACTTAGCATAAAGGAAGTACATTATACGTAGATGTGCATGAATGATTTTCATTGACCTCGGATATCATTAAGGAGAGATAATTGAACTTGAAAGCGATGCGGGGGTATCCCTTTGTGAGCGTGCTCACAGTCCACACTTGTTAAAAACTTCAATAACTATCATCACGTATCAATAATGATCGATGGTGACACTGTTGAAATATATCAAGATTGACCACGGCGGATTACATATGCAACTTCTTTTTGACATGAAAGTGCCGGTACAGATTCACTCCCGCTCCGCTACATTACGATTAATGGGACTAAATTTGTACCCTCGCCAAAAAAAAAAAAAAACAAAACAAATAACGCGAGGGTACGATTATTCGTTCTATTGATCTATGTGATCCGGCTTGCATTTTACTCTTTGAATTCAGTACATCAGCTTGTGTTGCAAAAAAAAAAGAAAAGGTAACCAATTTTAATTGTTTTATTGCCAAACAATAATAATTGAAAATTAATTTAATTTAGAACATCGAATCGACAATTCAGAACGATTAAATCAAAACTTTACAACGATCAAAATGACTATTTCCGTGTCAAGTAAACACTTTTTTATAATATGTTGTAAGTAATTCCTCAAATTAAAAAGACCTTCAAAGACCAACTTTGTGTTTCAGAGTTTGTGGACGAGGTATGTATTCGCGAAAACTGTTCGACGTCAAACGTTATTTTTTTTTACGTTTTTTGTATTTATCTGCCCTTTTTTTAAATGTGAATTTTTTCCTTATTAATAAAGATACCAACAAACGGAAAAGCGTATATAAATCAGCAGGACTTAAGCTATAATAAAATGTAAAAATCTGAATTTCGGTAAAAAATGAGTTTTTGTACCTTTTCTCATGAGACGGCTCATATAATTAAGCCAATTTCTTTAAGGCGGGACATCTTTGCGTTCGAGCCCTTTAAACCTTAAAAATCACCATTTGATTTAAAAGCACAACTGTTACGACGGGTTAAAAGTTTTATTTTCGTAATCTATTATTGATCTTCTTTTATTATTTCCGTGACTCTTAATTTCGACTTTTTCTTTTTTCTGTGACATGATACATTTTTTGTCGTAAATATTTAAGCCCATTTTTATTTAGTTTACAACAATTTTAAATTCAATTATAAAACTGTTATATAACAATTTTTAAACTGTTGAACAATCATTGTCAATCAAAACAAGTTATTTACTAACAGTAAAGTTGGAAATATTGTAAAATATACAGCGATACTTTAAGTTTTATTTGACATGCAATAAAAGTAATTAAGAAAGTATACTTACAACTACGCTACATTGTTTGATTGTTTAGAGTTTTCTACAATACAGTCAAATTATATCGAGTTATCCGAAGTTCGAGTCAACCGAGTTTAGGGTGTGACGTCGTTTTCATTTTGTAATGTAAAAAAAATCTAAGGGTATTTATTTCATGTGTATTGGTTTCGAACTCCTTTATTACGAAATCACGGAAAAGATTTCACGAAAACACAGTTCGAAAGAACTAATTCAACAATGCAGATTGTTTGTTTACGTAATTGAAAACACACAATTCAACACAAATAGCAGAATGTCTTGAAAGAAACGAAACTTAACCATATATATTGTTGATCAGATGAAAAGAAATTTTCAATAAATATAATGTATAATTAAACATGACAAAATAATTCGGATAGAAAATGAGAGGATCATCAATTAACCTTAGTAATGCATGTACCGCGCTTGGATTATCCATTCGTTTAATTAAATTTCCGATTCAAATAGTAAAAGCCAATCGTGTCTACAGTTTGACAGGTGTGTAAAATAAACAGACGCGAATTAATATAAGTAACAATACAAATGAAATCGGTAGCTTTGACATATGATATCGAGAACAAAAGTAACTTCGAGACAACGAGGTTAAAGGTACACTAATTAACATTGTACGGACTACAAAAATCCATCGAGATAAGCGAACTATCGAAACAACCGAGATCGACACATCCGAGGAAGAAATTCATTGTTGATATGGGAAGAATGCCGGGACTTAAAAAGTATATCGACATAATCGAGGTATCGAGTCAACCAAGTTCGAGACAACGAGGTTAGACTGTATTTAATTTATTAAGGAAAGATAGACAAAAGGACAAACATTTTGAATGCCACTGGCAAAATGTGGGTTATGGGTAGGGCGGAAAATTTATTTTTTTAGCCTTCTCGTTTTCGAAATTTTCAGAACGGATCCTTATGATGAGCGTGGCACCCTCTAAAAACGTCACCCAGTATAGTCCGCGGCCAGGCTTTTCCGTATTATGACCTTAACCCCCCTTTCAGCCACGAAAGGGCATCCATTTTCCGCCACCTGAGGACGCGCTAGGTATCTGTGAAACCTAGTAACTTATTTCAAATACCCCAGATTTTTAAGGAAAACAGGAAAGATGCTTTAAAAAACTCTATGGAATATTTACCAGTCTTATGTAAGTATTACTGAATGGACAACAAAGAAGCGTTTAAAATATTAAAAGTACTTCGCATTGGATATTTTATAAAACGAAAACTCTAAATTATGACAGAAAAATGCAAAAAGCACAATTGATTTTTATCTTACGTTTACATATTCTTTATCTGAGATTTAATTCTTGTATATTCATGTGACAGAATCAAAAGGCGAAAAGAATATAAAATAAATGTGTTCGATGTTGTCTTAAATCTTTTTAGTATTACATGTACATCCCGGAAATTCTTAGGAATTATGGCACGAAAATAAAACTGTAAAACTGTGATCAAACTGCGTTTATAATAAACACTCGACTTCGGTGATTAAGATAGCAGTAGTATACTAATGATCAGCGAGGTTGTCTGTTCGACACTTACATCCAAAGGATGAGCTCGACTCATCTTTAAATTTGCAAAGAGTATCAGTTTTCCTTTAGAAGATCGTCGGCTTTGCTGGGTACTCCAACTCTTCCCTTTAAACACTCGACGCCATATTATAAATTGTAATTTAATTTTTGAAAATGGGGTTAACTTCAAACAAACAGAAATACAGAAAATGTTAACGCAAACGCAAGAAGTGAAAAAAATTAAGATTCCACCATCGCGTTTTACCTCTGTCGCGCTTTTTCCGCTGTTTAAAGACAAGTACGAGAGGTACGCCATTGTGTGTTCGTGTTGTTTTTTTATATATTTTTTTTTCAATAAAATGACACTATGTCTTGTTTATATTCTGTCACCGATGCATTAGTTATAGATTGTGGGAATTTCTATTTATAACTTGAGACTAGATTAAGCGTTATGTTTAGGTAAAACGAGCCAGAAATGAGGAAAAACAGTTGATTTTGTAAGACTTTAGATATTTGCGAGTGAAACGAATTTTCACATTTCAAAAAAAGTAATTTTACTGGCCGGAAGTTGAATGAACAAATTGGAGCGATCAGTCCAAATCAATCTTCAGATCAGTCAAAATCGTTCCAAATCCGTCCATTGACAGACTGACGGATTGAGAACGATCTGACTGATGGGGAACGATTTGATTGATCTAAGTGACGGATAACTAATTGCTGACGGCTTTGGAATGCTGACGGATTGCTAAAAGTGTTGTGTTTTCCATCTCAGGTACTGTACCAGATGAAATGGAGCAATGATGCCATTACAAGGCATGGTAAGATATTCGAAATTATAATATGGATAAATTGCAAATAATAAACTCGTTATATTTGTAACAATTCTTCTTTTTATCTGAAAATGCAAAGTAACTTTAGTATTCTGTTTTATCTGTAGTACTAAAACATTCAGGTAAAATAGTACTGGAAAAAATCATGACAAAAAACTACAAAATACTATTTATGAAGTAGCCTATCACACTAAGTTTGCGTATTTGCGTCTCACTCCGGGCAGGGTGTTTTCTACAAAAATCTTAATTTACAAGGATTGCCAGTTTCCTATTAAAGATAAATATGTGCTGTACTTACGAACGAAAATTTCAATTTATAAGAACATTTATAAATGAATAATCCAACTATTAAATATTACTTGATTAAAAACGTTTTAGCGCATTTGGTACTGGAATTACAACATGTTTACTAATTGCACTACTTGAATCAGCAGAGTTTGGGCATTTTGAGAATTACCAGAAAACTACTTGACCGGAAGTCTTGTAGCTTTAAGTAGTTTGTTGACATAAATTCACAATTCTAGCTGTTCCACTAAAACTAACTATTAATTAGTTTCAAAGCATTCAAGTATTAGAAATTATCATAATTCTTGTGTTTTAGGTACATTTATTCTCAAAGTGCAATTCTGGTATTTACATTAGTGGTGGCAGTATTTTATAGGGTTATTGCATGAATATTGGGAAATATTGTCCCAAGCAAGTGTTATATTGCACGAGCTTGCGAGTGCAATATAGCATCTTGCGAGGGACAATATTTTCCAATATTCATGCAATAACCCTTTAATTTTATAGTAATAATTTTTTTGTGCTTTTAAGTGATTATTCGTTATCTTTTCTATTCTGTAATATTTTACTAGGTCCAATATAATCATATTTTCACTTGGTCAATATTACACATATAGATTTTGATTTAGATTTACACATAATAGAAACAGTTTTTTTTTTAATTTTGTGTTTTTATTTGTTGCTCCTTATTGCTGTGAATATATGGCCACACACTCGAATTTCGTCTATACTCGAAATTCGGCGATTACCCTTCATTCGGCAATGTAAACAATGATCCCAAGGCTAAATTACTTTTAAAATATCTTGCATTTATTGCTCTAACCAAAAGACTCCTAAATAATAAAATACAATGCGTTTCAGCTAAATTAACGTCTTTTTAAGCGACAATTAAACTTTCATCGCCGAAATTCGAGTGTACGTACTACCACTACGGCACTAGCATTTGAAACGAGCCACTTGTACACGATATTTAAATCCTGTTTTGTACAGTTTACACTTGATTTTTTCCTTTGTTGGTCTATGAAATTTACTTTTATCTACAATTGAATTCACTTCTATTTGTTCAGTTCAAGCGGTTCTGCTAATTTAACCCTCGAGAGCAGATCATGTATGTCACTTTCGGCCATGTTTGTTTACCAAACAACAGTAAAATATAAAAGCCGATGTTCGGAACACATCTGTACTTTTCCCGGAAATTACATGAAAGGCTAAGATTCAGTGTAAAATATGAAAATATACTGCACTTTATTGCTATATGAAATACAATGGGGAAAAATATTACTATATAATAATAGTGTATTATTGCATACACAGAGATGATTTGTTTAATATGTCTGCACAATATGTGCCATACTGGCATATTAAAAGAATTACTCCTAAGCAAACCTGGTGTGCATGTATTGTATTTGTAAAATACACGTACAGCCGGCATAGTTTGTACGAAATCAACTATTCTAGAACTTGTGACTAAACAAAGCTAAAATATTCATTTTCCTATTATAACAATATTGGAATACCCGAACTGCTATCATCATCGTCCCTTCTTCATATACGTACTGTTTTCTGTTCACATCCAAGTTCGTAGACTGGAAGACCACGACTTATTTTCGTTTTAATTGAACAGACCTACAATAAAGCATTTTTAAATTACAATAATACTAACAACGTAATTTACATATCTGGTTCATGTACTTAAGGATTAAGACAGTAAATCTGTATTTTTAACATAGGGTTGACTAAAAAAGTAACTACGACGTTTTTAAAATTAAATGAAATTTAATTTTAACAGAGATAATCATAATATAAAACACTGCTTGTGAAATATTGACTTAATTAGAAGCATTTGAACGCAGCGAGTTTTGTTCATAACCAATAAATATAATACTAATATTATACGGATTTTAAAATTGTTTCAACGGTATTTAATTTAGAAATTTATAAATTGTTAATAATGGTGTGTAAAGTGTTCAAGAATGTGAAATACTCATGAAACCTTTTGAATATTACCACCAAAGCTCATGCGCAAAAACCTGTTTGAAACTCTGTGTATGCTACAAAGAACGAAATATTTGCTTGTCCCCTTTGTTATACATGCAGCTGTCGTATTTTTTTGTCATTTGTGTATTCGGTAGTCGAAATACGATTAAATATATATACATAAATATATATATAATTCGTCTAAAGAAAAAGTCAACAATTGTTCGTACGGGATGTTGGATCGTTACGGTAGATAACGATGCTGTACAGACTGAAATAATAATATATTCGTTTAAAAATATGTACAACAACATCTAGATACATAATTAAAGCGAAAACAAAGTTTTACACTTTAAAAAATTGCACAAATATTTCGCCTGACCAACAGGCTTCGTCAGTGTTTTTACAACGAATGACAATAACAGGTAAAAAGTTTTTGTCGTCATACGTATGTGATGTATACTATATCTAGTAATTAACGAAAAAATGTTTTTTGTTAGTGCTATTACACGTATGTACAGGTGTATAAATATGTAGCACTATTTATACGGTTACAATCAATATATATATACAAAAAAGCAGTTTTAAAATAAATAAAACGACACGTAATTCTATATGAATATTCGGAGACCATGGTTGTATCTGGTCTAAGGTCCTATAATTTTTCATTAATTCCCTTCGGAAATGATGTTCCCAATCTTTTTATCCAAAAACTTTCTTTCTCTTTTCTCTGTTTGTCTGTCCACCTTGGGTTATGGCCAATTAGGGTCACCCTGAGTTTATTAAAAAATTCAGCTATTGCAGTGCTGTGCGTACGTAGGTGCCTATTAAGGGGTAAGTTGGGTTTGCATCTTGTGTCGCTTCTGTGCCCGTTCATTCGTTTGCTGAATCGTTGCACAGACTCACCAACATACTGGAGATTGCATATACCACACTGTAAAAGGTATATGATGTTCTCACTTTTGCAATTCAAATTGACATGGATGTCAAATTGTTTGCCATTTGATGTGCTAGTGAAGTGTTGGGTGTGTTGTATGTGATCACATGTCATACAACGACCGTCACCACAGATGCAACATTGCCCCGATTGGCGGCTACCTGACGACATTTCTGCTCGGACTAACTGATCTTTTAAACTTTTGGGTTTTCTAAAGGCCATTACAGGAGGTTCTGGAAATATTTTTGAAAGTTGATGATGTTTTTCAATTGTTGTCCATCGTTCGCGGATATTACGTGCGATGTCTTTAAATGCTGGGTGGTATGTTAGGACAAACGGGACTCTATTGTTAGTTTTCTTTTCTCTGTACTGCAGAAGCTGCTCCCTACTGATGTTGTTGGCTTTATTAAAACCTATTGATATGTTTTTGTTATTGTATCCTCTCTGCTTTAGATGGCATCGAAGCTCTCCAAGACGCTGCTTAGTTTTAGCCTCCGTAGAACAGATGCGTTTAACTCGCAGAGCTTGGCTGAAAGGAATACTTTTGCTGCAATGTTTAGGATGGTAGCTGTTTGGTGAGAGGTACTGATGTTTATCTGTGGGTTTACAGTACAGATCGGTTGACATAATTCCATCTATTACGGTGGTAGTGGTATCTAAGAATGAGATTTTAGATGTGGACATTTCATGTGTGAATTTGATAGAGGGATGTATACTGTTAGCGTGGTCAAAAAACTGTTTAAGGTTTTCTTCGCTTTCAATCCATTTCATGTCAACATCATCAATGAACCTAAACCATGAGAGTGGATGGTGGAGAGAAGAGTTTAGAAGTTGTTTCTCGAGTTTTCCCATAAAGATGTTAGCATAGGATGGTGCCATTTTGGTTCCCATGGCTGTTCCGTTAATTTGTAAATAGTGCTCGCCATTAAACGTGAAATTGTTAAGTTTTAATACAAGTTCAAGTAGTTGAATTAGGCACTCTGTGGGGGGGTCTTTGATGTCGCGTTGTTCCCAGACCTCCTTGCATGCTGTTATGCCGTCGTCGTGTGGTATATTGGTGTACAATGATGTTACATCCATGGAGACGAGGATTGTGTCCGGTGGAAGTGGATTCATTGATTCCATTTTACGCAGGTAGTCGGTTGTGTCTTTTATGTAAGATGGTAAAGTTTCCACGTGTGGTCTTAGGTGGAAATCTATAAACTCTGATATTTTCTCTGTAGGATGTCCGTTGGCTGAAACTATGGGTCTACCGGGGTTATTCTCCTTATGGATTTTAGGCAGGAGATAAAAACGACCAGCTCTGGGATTTTCCGGTTGTAGATATTCAAGGGTGTCTTTATCAATGTGACCCTTTTTGTGCATGGATGTTAGGGTCTTACTTATTATTTTCGCAAAATTATCCGTTGGATCAGAGTCAAGTTTTTTATAGAATTTTTCGTCCGTCAGTTGTCTTTCGGCTTCTCTAATGTAATCAGATTTATCCATTACTACTACTGCACTCCCTTTGTCTGCTGGTTTGATGATAATGTCATCTCTTTCTTTTAGTTGGTTCAAAGAGTTCATTTCTTCTTTTGACAAGTTGTTAAAGGAAGGGTTGTAGTTTTTGGCGATACTCGTCACGTCCGACTTTACTTGGTCGATGAAAGACTCAAGAGTAGAGTTTTTGCTAGGCTTAGGAATCCATGTACTCTTTTTCTTAAATCTAGGTATCGATGGTTCATGTTCATTGTTCTTGGATTCATCGATATTATTGCTACAGTCCTCTTCTTCGTCTTTAGATTTGAAGTGTTCCTTAATCCTAAGTGCCCTTGCAAACTTGTTGAGGTCGTTTTCAAGTTCAACTTCATTAATTTTGTTGTTAGTGGGACAGAAATTAAGACCTTTCGACAGCAATTTAGTTTCTGTTTCCGTCAATGGTGTGGACGATAGATTCACAACAATATTGGTATTAGTGTTTGATATTTGCTTACGTTTTCTGAAGCGACGCTTTCTAGATCTCTTTTCGTGTGTAGGTTGAAGTTGGTTTAACGGTGGCTTAACGGGAACAATACCATCTCTCGAAAATTTTCTGTTTTGTTTTGATTCTAGTTTTGTTGTTTCTATAGACCTAATTTCATCAAGTCGTCTTTGTAAGTTCTTATATTCCTTAGATGTCAATGTACGTTCGGAAGTGTCTATCAACTTTGCTATTTGTTTGTCCAGTATTTCTTTTTGGTGTAGAGCATACTGGAGTAAAAGATTCATGAGACGCATAGAGCAATCGAATAATATTGAGTCCCATCTGAATCGAAATCTTTTAGATTGAGCACCAGTTGTTTGTGGTGATAATTTAATTTGTAACCCTATCGGTATAATTTCGTTCGCGATATAACATCGAAGATTGGAAGCATGATGCGTTGTTCGTACATGTTTCTTGGTAAAACTTCTTAATTTCTTGAAATAAAAGTCAAAATTCATGGTGGTTTATAAGTAAGAACAATTGGATTACGTGAACACACATAATACTGACTAAATAAAATATAGATAATTCGTCTAAAGAAAAAGTCAACAATTGTTCGTACGGGATGTTGGATCGTTACGGTAGATAACGATGCTGTACAGACTAAAATAATAATATATTCGTTTAAAAATATGTACAACAACATCTAGATACATAATTAAAGCGAAAACAAAGTTTTACACTTTAAAAAATTGCACAAATATTTCGCCTGACCAACAGGCTTCGTCAGTGTTTTTACAACGAATGACAATAACAGGTAAAAAGTGTTTGCCGTCATACGTATGTGATGTATACTATATCTAGTAATTAACGAAAAAATGTTTTTTGTTAGTGCTATTACACGTATGTACAGGTGTATAAATATGTAGCACTATTTATACGGTTACAATCAATATATATATACAAAAAAGCAGTTTTAAAATAAATAAAACGACACGTAATTCTATATGAATATTCGGAGACCATGGTTGTATCTGGTCTAAGGTCCTATAATTTTTCATTAATTCCCTTCGGAATTAATGAATTAATGAATTAATAATTAATGAAGTTGAACTTGAAAACGACCTCAACAAGTTTGCAAGGGCACTTAGGATTAAGGAACACTTCAAATCTAAAGACGAAGAAGAGGACTGTAGCAATAATATCGATGAATCCAAGAACAATGAACATGAACCATCGATACCTAGATTTAAGAAAAAGAGTACATGGATTCCTAAGCCTAGCAAAAACTCTACTCTTGAGTCTTTCATCGACCAAGTAAAGTCGGACGTGACGAGTATCGCCAAAAACTACAACCCTTCCTTTAACAACTTGTCAAAAGAAGAAATGAACTCTTTGAACCAACTAAAAGAAAGAGATGACATTATCATCAAACCAGCAGACAAAGGGAGTGCAGTAGTAGTAATGGATAAATCTGATTACATTAGAGAAGCCGAAAGACAACTGACGGACGAAAAATTCTATAAAAAACTTGACTCTGATCCAACTTAACCCAAAATAGTTGCTTCACAAGTCCTCCAGCCGCGGACGTGCCGTGCTGTTACTTTGCTTTGCTCAAATATTCCAACAAGATGTAATCAAAATTACCAAGGTGACAAATTCATTTTCATTCAAATTCATGAATTTGTCACAGCACGGCACGTCCGCGGCTGGCGGACTTGTGAAGCAGCTATTTTGGGTTAAGTTGGAAATGAGAAATTTCAAGATTAATATGTTATGACTTGTTTACGTCATTTATTTATATTGACATTCAATAACTAAGGCCACTCGTTGGTCAGTCTTTGTCTAAATTTTTGACAAGAAACACCGTCATTTGTATCGTTGCATAATCTTCTAGACTTGTATATATACATATATATATATATATATATATACATATATGTCATTAATACAAAGATATTATTAGAGTAACGTCAAAATATAGCTTTTTAATGAGGCATAGGGACTGGAAAAATGCGAGACTGTTGCAGTTTTCCAAGCCTACGCACAAGTCAAAATACAGTAGCACGAGGCTTGCTTGTTATAACATTAAAATTACATAACTCAATTTGATATTCATTGTTCGATTTTGAAACTATGAAAACTATAATTATACGGCCTTGAAGGTTCTTCAAGAATCTTACCTCATTGCTTGGACACTGTTCCCTTAGCGTACACCTGTCAACGCTGGTAACGCGATCACAGACTGCACATGTATCAGTTATTTGGTTTGGAACTGTCAATCACCAAAAATATAAAAGATAAAATGTTATAACATTTTTGTATTACCTGTTAAGATATAACAAACTGCCATTCATTTGTTGATCAAATCACTTTTATATATACGATGATGCTAATAAAATAATATTTTCTAAACGGTCATGTTAAAACTTCATTAGCGTCTTGCTTTATTCATATGAATTAAAGCACTTTTTTTTATAGTTATTACAACAATCGATTCTTTGATGCTTTTATTGATCAAAATCCATGGTTGCATAGGTCATTTATCGTTTATCAAATGATTCATGGAAATATAATTGACCGTAAAATTTTGATAAACGATGTGCATGTTTTTTCCCATTTTCTGACAAATAACTTATTCCTCGAGATTTTATTTTTCCCATTTATGTTTGCCAACGTGCCAGTGATCTGAGGATTTCTTAATTATTTATTAAAGTCGAATATATATATATCGGTCTCTTACCTTGATTGCATAAATAACCGTTACATGGTATGTTAGTTCTTGCATCTGGTGGTGTATTGCAGCATCGAGCACATCCGACACTCTGTCTTTTTGATACTGATCCCTTACCAAAACGGTTCATTATATCACATACCTATAAACAAATTATTTATCTTTGATATGAATTTCATGCGAGTTCATTTTGCTGTCAATATCAATCCAGTTTATTTATGCTGTTTAAATAATAGTTTACTAGGAAATTTAAGCGCACATGACTGTTTGTTGAAATGTTTGTAAGCGCGTTTACTTACATTTATGAAATATGATATAGATTTTTGAATCTCAGTTGTTTTTTGACATTTATGCCAAAATCAAATCAATATCTTCAAGATAATATGATAAAGTTACACATTCTGGATATAGTACCGTTAGATGGATGCAAGTTTTTTAACAAGTTAAAAGTAAAAGATTTAAATAGGCATGTATTCTGTTAGCTGTCTTCAGGAAGCTTCTGCTGTGAGGTGACCATAAAGCTAACTAAGATAGGTGCAAAAAAACGAAAGATAAAGTTTAAGGAAAAATGATTGTTTAAATGCTAAGTGTACTAAACTTCTTGCGCTCAAACAAAGCAGTCGTTTAGGTATTAATAGTTCTAAATGACAAAGAGCAAAATGATATAATTATTTGCACAATCATCAATGTATATCCCAAACTAGATTTTATTTACTTATGTCACAGTCGTTTTTTGTCTATTTGCTCCCAAAATATCAATTTGCAGAAGATGTATCGCTATATATTGGCAAAATACTTTCGCAGTTGAAAATGCACATAATAGTAATTTAAAATTAAAGATACGAAAAATAATACCCTTGACATCAGAAATTTCCATTCCTTGACATAACTGAAAACGCATTGTTTTATTGCATAATACGTTTGTATGATATAATATTACTGTCTCATTGCGACAATCTGACAAACAATTTATATCGTCAGTGTTATTTTGCGTGTATATATCCCAGACGACGTTCACCCAAGTAAGTTAGTGGAGCGTAATTTGAGCGTAATTTGAAATTTTTTCGTGTTTTTGATTAAAAGTCGACGTACATACGGGGTTATATAAAAAGCAAAAAAGGCTGTTACGAAACCTTTTCTGAATGAATACGAATTTAATTTGTCAGCCTGATGAGAATGTCGGAGCATTCATCAACTGCGCAAGCTGCGGTTGAGAGGTCGACTGACTTAAGCGAGACTATTTAATAAATCTCGATGATAAATGCAAAAGTACATTTTGAGTTTTGAGTGCTAATTCAGCTTATTTTAATGTGTTAAAAAGAACTGAGTTGTAGAGGGTCGCCTTAATTATTGTTGTCAGAACAAACACGTACCAAACGACAAGTAATTAACAAAAGATGGCAGTTGTCTAGAATTACTTTTCAATTCACTTAAACAGATGAGAGGAAAAAATAAATTTAAACAGTCAAAGATTGAATAAACAAATACTGCCGAAAATGTTCCAATTAGTATATAGCGAACATTTTTGGTGGTTCATTTTTGTTCTCCGAAACACTGGAGGACTAGAGACAAGTAATAAACTTAAATAAGCAGAGGAAACATTTCAAGATAGACACGTGGATAAGATATAAATCTAGCAAAACAGAAAGATTGGCGATTTCCCTGTATCTAAATAGGTACCTACTTGCACCTCACAAATATTTTAAATGTTGTAAAATTTCCCCACATTGAATCAATAGGGCTGTTCTAGCCTTCAATACTACCATACGGACAAATATCAACTGACAGGCTGTGGGCAAACGTTGTATTGATAATCGAGGGATATAAAAAACCAATGAGTATTTAGATAAAAAGATACATGCAGTACATTTAACATTAGATACAGTAGGCAGTGAAGAAAATTCGTTATATTGTAACCACAGTTTATGTTCTCAGAATTGCATGGAAGTGTTGCCTCATGCTCCCACATCTTCCCAAATCCCTGCTCTTGTTGACACCAATATAGATACACAAAATCTAAAGGCCCCATACAAAAAACAAGGGTATGTGTGTTCAACAGTTAAAAGTTCAGAATCCTATCACAGAGAACGCTTTTGCCACTACCAAAAAAGTTGTACGATATATGGAAACACAAATAGCACAATGACCCTGTACATACTTGGAGAAACTATTCAAAATCAATGTATGCAACGACCGGTTGAATTTTACTATTTGATCAGACAATTTAATTGTATTTCAGAATAAAAACAAACATATGAGACACGAACTTTACATCTTTGTATACAAATCTGGACTCTGCTTCAACATACTTTGCAGAGATGTGAATTCGTCAAGTAGATCAGAAGTTACCAAAATTATCCAATTACTGGGATATTTTAGTTGTGGTCCATCAGTACAGGACTAATTTTGAGGACTTATTTTAAAGTTTTAATTTTGCTGTTCAAAATACCATTTACTGTTTATCTCCTCTTTCAGTAACTTTTCAACTTTCTTATGGCTAACAGTTTTTATTGGACGATACGGGAGTATCTGATCTTTGGTAGGAAAACTGGCAATACTTGGCAATTAAAAAAGCAGTTGAAAACTGCACACATTGAAAGTCTAATCATCAAACTTAAGTGTTCCTGAAAATTTATTGGTGTGACATTAGTACCATTCCCAATAGTGACAGCAGTCTCTTAATTGCTACTCCTTTTATGGCATTAATGAAATATTATGATCTATAGTTCAATTGTATTCAATTACTAGGATGGGTGGTTTGTTATTATATGATTATCGCCAGCAATTTTCCAGCTATATCATTGCGTTTAGTTTGAATTGGGGGAGGGACCTCCGGTTATTCTGTAGGAAAAGTAGCAATCATTGTCAATTAGAATTGCAGTCGATCGCACCCTGCCCCAGTGAGACTTAAACGCGCAATATCGTGGTTGACATACAATGTGATCAATATTAGACTAACTACCATAACCACCCGGCCACTAAGGTCACTAGGGATGGCTGGAGTGATTTTATCTCGTGGCCTCAAAAGGGTGGAGGGCGCACATAACATACAACTTGCAGAGGAATTTTTTAGCAATTATTTATCAAAGTAAGGTACTATAGAAACCTTCCCTAGGATCAATATTGAAGCTATATTGCTTCCTAATAGGTCACACTTATTTACATAATAGTATTACCAATACCAGCACAATAAGTGCAATAAAAGTGTTCACTTTGTGAACGAATTTTAAACTTATCTAATAAGTTTTCCGCCTAAACTACTTTATCAAGCAATATATGCGTGATGTGAAAAGGCAAACAAGCGCTTGACTGCCTCACTTAAATAATCACTTGGTTATTAAGGTGTTAAAAGCGAGTTGTCAACTGTTTAAAGTAAGCCTTTCATATTGGTATGTGTAACCTTCTCTGTAAATTCTAATTTTGTAATAAACTATTTATATTTTCATATCTGAGATAATAAGAACTATACACCTATATAGCGATACCAAAAAGCAAGCAGAAACTAATAGCAGGTTTGGATTGTATGCTCCTCTAAAAATCGTCGTTTTTCATACATATCCAAATAAGGAATTGCAACCGAATAAGTTACAATGTTGCACAATGAGCCGTCGCCAACGTTATTATCTCCTACCGATGTTGCTCTACAACCCGCATTGAATACTGTATTCAGATCTGGATTAACAACTCTGTCGAGATAACATTGCTGCAAAAGAAAAGTGTCTTATTAGAATTTATGCAGAGAACTTTTCTATAGTTCCTAAAAGCTTCAATATATTTATTGAATACTTATTTATATGTCACACTGTGGCACCAAATCGCCTGCACTATGTTCAGCGGTCTAGACCATTCGGCGGAATCCGCTATATCTTAATACAGCTTCATTAACCGGAATAAATCGTAGACATGAACATAGTACATGTATACTAGCGTTTGACGATGGAATTTTTGTAAGCAATTCTTATTAACCTGACAGTAAACTAATTCAGCATTTGGTATATATTATATAGGATGACAAATTTACTTGTCATACAGTCACAGTAAGTTAATTAAATTCAACGTCTAAGTATTGACAACCATATATCTATCTAGAGGATTTCTGAAGCATAAGAAATACATGGATAATATCTACGTCTACGATTCATCCAGGTTAATGAAGCTTTATTTAGATATTGCGGATTCGGCTATTGTTGGGCATAATGTGTAGACGTATATATAAATATTTGATATTATCACTGTAATTCTGATGCTTCAGAAAACCGCTGGATAGACATATTATATGGTTGTCACAATACTTAAACCTCGTGTATATACTCAGTGACTAAGGCTATTCGTTGGCCAGTCGGTGTCTAGATTTTTTGACATGAAACACCGTCATTTGTATCGTTGCATAATCTTCTAGACTTGTATAATATTTTTTGTTTATGTTGTATCGTCATGTTTGTCGATCCGATACTTAATAAGTTTACTGGTTGGTAATATCTTTAGACTTTTTATATAATAATTTGAACTACCAGTATTGTGTATTTATACGATCAATGTGGACTTGTATTATTCCATCTCCAAATGAAAAAAAAACTTTAAGCATTTAGAGTTAAACGCCACTGATGAGTCTTAAGTAGACGAAACGCGCGTCTGGCGTAATGAATTTGTCTCCTTTTTAATTTTGATTACATCCTGTTGGAATATTTGAGCAAAGCCAATTAACAGCACGACACGTCCGCGGCTGGCGGACCGGGAAAAGTTTTGGGTTCAGTTTGTGAGAAAGATTAAGATCAATATGTTATGACTTGTTTACGTTCTAAGGCCATTCGTTGGTAAGTCTGTGTCCAGATTTTTTACAAGAAACACCGTCAATTGTATCGTTGCATAATCTTCTATACTTGAATATATATAGTTGTCTATTTTAAATATGCCCAACATCTGATTGTATTTCAACATTGGATCTTTAGAAAGGCACTAAAGATGCATATTTAAGATAAATGATATTTATAAGTGTCTAATGAATTAACCAAACAATGTCGTTGTAATTTCCACTCTGAAAATCATCTGTACACACAGATTTGATTTTGAGCCGTTCCACCTCGGGAATCGAACTCGTGTCAGTTTATAACATGTATGGCTTCTGCGCCTAGCATGTAAAGGTAGAGGTGTAACCTCAAGACCAGATCCATCCGCTAAAAAACGGAGTTTCACCGGCCTAGTGTTACTTTTGGTTGAACATGTCATTTACATATACATATGTTTTTGTGGGACCTGAGCTTTAATTACAACGATTTTCATACAAGCAGAATGGATCTGTAAGCAATTATACAGATGAGTGCATATAGTTGTTTTGAATTTCTATTTATACTTGTCTATTTATATATGCCCCACATCTGATTGTATTTCAACATTGGATCTTTAGAAATGCACTAAAGATACATAGTTGAGATAAATGATATTTCGACACTTATAAATACTTCATAATTGGCACATTAAATTCCAAGACGACTAGAAGTTAATAATTATATTTCACAAGTACTTTCACGTCTTCCGACGATCTTTAGGTGAATGAATGTTTACATACGTTATGTTACTTTACATAATTATAGAACAACATTATGACATAAAAAATGAAAGTAACGTTATAAATAAACAAATACAAAGGTAACGTTATACATAGAAAATACAGTATAAACGACACGTTTCACTAAAATGCTTAATCTTAGACAGTACTTAGTGTCCATTAAGCTCAGATTTCAATTGTGAATAAAGTGTCTTTCTTTTATTTCTCTTAAAGAATCACTGTCAGTGTTCATTTTATAAAACGGAAAAATAAAAAATTTTTCACGCCCATACGTTTGTATGTGGGCGCTGAGTGGAATATTTCTGTATTGTTCCTCTCCAGTTTGCTGGCGATTTACCGTCATTCTCCTTGCAAGTGCGTTTCCCGTCTGTCCAATGAATATTTCATTACAGGTTGGACACTTAATGCAGTAAATGAGATTTTCGCTTTTGCAATTCATATGAGCATTGGTATATATCTTAGTTCCATTATTTGTGGTTATTTCTGGTCCGCAATAAATGTACTTGTAAGTACCACATCGTTTGTCATTATGCTTTGAAACATGTTTTGGTTCCTCTCTTCGATTGGGATCGCTTTCGTCAATAGACGTTTCAAGTTTGCTTGGTGGTGGACGTTTACTTTTAATGACAGTTTTATATGTAATTAAATCTTCCAACTTCTCACTTCCGTGTTTACGTCCAACTCTTGATTTTGTTAGGTCTGTAAATGGATTTTTTGGCACGGTCAATACCATTTTCAAGAGTTAATGGATATTTCTGTTTTAAGAGAAAATGTTTCAATCTTATATCTCGAATGTTATCATCCTCAACTACGGTACATATTTTCCGTGCCAAACAGTAAGGAATATTGCGCTTCATGTGTGATGGATGGCATGATTTAAAGTTTAAATACTGATGAGTGTCAGTGTTCTCATAAAATTTAATTTTGGTAAAGTGTCCATCATTAATTTTAACTAAAATATCAATAGGTGGTAGAGTGGTCCTGCTGGTCTTTTTTGTAAATTTTATTGATGGGTGAAGATTATTCAATATTTGTGTTAGTTCATCTAATAAGACATCACCATGGGTCCATTCGATAAAGCAGTCATCAAGGTATCGTTTTCACTTTTCTTCGAATGATTTTGCAAATTGAATTACATATTTATCCTCAACTACTTTTTAAAGTTTCTGCTCTAGAAAGCCCATCACAAAGGTGGCATAGGTTCTAGCAAACTTAGTTCCTATGGCTCATCCTTTGATCTGTATAAAATTTTTCCCATAACAAAGAACGTATTATTTTCTAATACGAGTTGTACAGATTCTAATATAAAATCATTTGAAAATCTACCGGAAATTACTTCTCTGTGTTTTTCTATCCAGAATTTAACTGCTTCAATGCCCAGATCGTGTGGAATGTTAGTGTAAAGACTGGTTACGTCAAAACTAACTAAAATAGAATCTTGATCCGTTCGTTCTGGTAAATGGGACAAGAAATCTATGTCATCCCGAATAAAGCCAAGGACATATTTTTATTATATCCACAATGTTACTCAAACGGTTGGTTGGGCAAGCAGGCCCTGCAATAATTGGACGGAGCTTCAAATCGGTAGGAGCATTTAATTTGATATATTCAGAATTTTGATCATCACTGCATTTTGAATTTGCTTTGATTTGTGAACTTTAAGTAGTTCATAAAAATTGTTTGTCTTCTTTTCAAAATTAATGAGTGCATCTGCCTCATTTTCTGTTAGAGAGGTAGATAAGATTTTTTAATTTTCGCATGATCCTATTATCAATATTGTGCGGGATTTCCGATGTACATGTATGTCAACATAAATTCACCTGACGATCGTGAAGATCGTCGGAAGACGTAAAATTACTTGCAAATTTATAATTATGTAACCTCTAGTCGTGTTGCAATTTAATGTGCCAATTATATAAACTGTATACAAAATTTACTTTGGATATATATATATATATATATATATATATATATATATAATGAGTGCATCGGCCTCTTTTTCTGTTAGAGAGGTAGATAAGATTGTTTTATTTTCGCATGATCCTATTATCAATATTGTGCGGGATTTCCGATGTACATGTATGTCAACATAAATTCACCTGACGATCGTGAAGACCGTCGGAAGACGTAAAATTACTTGCAAATTTATAATTATGTAACCTCTAGTCGTGTTGCAATTTAATGTGCCAATTATATAAACTGTATACAAAATTTACTTTGGATTTATATATATTATATATATATATATATATATATATATATATATATATATATATATATATATATATATATATATATATATATATATATATATCCAAACGTCTAAGTATTGTGACAACCATATAATATATCTATCCAGCGGATTTCTGAAACATCAGAAATACAGGGTTAATATCAAATATTTATAAATACGTCTACAAATTAAGCCCAACACTGTTTGAATTAGATTTTTAACACTGTCAAATTTTTGCTTTCCCTCAGCGGGATTCGAACTCACACCGTTGTGACACTGTGGCACCAATTCGCCTGCACTATGTCCAGCGTTCTAGACCCCTCGGCCGAATCCGCTATATACAAATATAGCTTCATTAACCGGGGTGAATCGTAGACATAGACATAGTACATGTGTACTAGCGTGTGACGATGGAATTTTCGTAACCAATACGTATTAATCTTACAGTAATCTAATTCAGCATTTTTGTATATATTATATAGGATGACAAAGTTACTAGTCATACAGTCACAGTAAGTAAATTATATACAAACGTCTATGTATTGTGACAACCATATAATATATCTGTCCAGCGGATTTCTGAAACATCAGAAATACAGGGTTAATATCTAAAATTTATATATACGTCTACAAATTAAGCCCAACACTGTTTGAATTAGATTTTTAACACTGTCAAATTTTTGCTTTCCTTCAGCGGGATTCGAACTCACACCGTTGTGACACTGTGGCACCAATTCGCCTGCACTATGTCCAGCGGTCATTAGATTACTGTCAGATTAATACGTATTGGTTACGAAAATTCTATCGTCACACGCTAGTACACATGTACTATGTCTATGTCTACGATTCACCCCGGTAAATGAAGCTATATTTGTATATAGCGGATTTGGCTGAGGGGTCTAGACCGCTGGACATAGTGCAGGCGAATTGGTGCCACAGTGTCACAACGGTGTGAGTTCGAATCCCGCTGAGGGAAAGCAAAAATTTGACAGTGTTAAAAATCTAATTCAAACAGTGTTGGGCTTAATTTATAGACGTATATATATATATATATATATATATATATATATATATATATTTAGACAGTTAGTATTTATTGCATTATTTATTAGTATTTATATCACCAATTTTGTGGCAAACAAACATTACCTCTTGGCCGTCTCTGCACGAAGCTGTTTGGGTAAGACAATCATTGATATTTGCAGCTCCATGACATGACAGACATTCCAGGCCTTATGTAATACAAATTTGGTTAGAGAATTCATCTTTTTGTTGACATTCAAAAACATACATACATTAATAGAAAGAACTATATCAGTTTAGCAGAGAGTGATATATTTTTATCTCGTAAACACATTGTTCTTAAAATGTTAGGATCGAGTTATTCGTGGATACAGACAAAATTTATATGTTTGATGAAAAATGTGTCTCGATCATAGTGACTTATCTGTGAAGGTCTTTATAATTGCAGAAATCATATCTCCAACCCTGTCCTATAGTTAAACTTAGGTTTACGTTGAATTTTTTTAGCTGAAATTTAAACAAAACAAAAAAATTCGTAAATTAACGAATTATTATTCTTTAAATGTTACCTGTGGTTCACAAGAACAAAATTTTACCAGTGTAGTAATAAAACAAAATGTATTCGTGTTAGTTTGTTGTCAGTTTTTAAAATCTTGTCGTTATTACGTATTAATGTTCATTGCAAACTCACCATTGACTTGTGTGTGACAAAATGTAATAAGGACTAACGCCACTCCTGCAAAAAACGATTATTTTATTAAATTTGTGCTTAAATAAAGAAATTACAATTCTTGAAAATGGGTAAAACATATCGACCGCCCTTTTCAACTATCTTCACTTTTTGTCATTGAATAAAACGTTATAAACATAGACTAGTACTGCATTCTATCCAGAAAAAAGTGTTTCGTCCTTCTTCGGAATTTCTATAATACTTTACTTTTGTGCAGGTAAAGCATAGCACTACAGTGGCGTCTATAGTTTCATTTTGCTATGCAACTAAACATGTGATGAAAAATCATTACATTACACATCCCCTTCTAACAGTTAAGTACTAATTGTATGTAATAAAAAATATTGGCATCTGCATCTGACACGTTTTGTATAGAAGCAATGATAGATCTATTCGTGTAAAAAGAGTTAGCTAGATATAAGAAAAAACAGTGTTTAGAGTAGAAATGCCTTACATGCGTAATGTAAATAATATGATAAAGTCTAAGTTTCAAATCAGTAGTTAACCTGTAATTGTAAATGAAGGTTATAACAAAATATCGAACACCAAGAAAACTGTAGAATAAAAACTCCACAAATCACAAATAAAAGTCCTAATCCGACAAACTTGAGAGCAAATAACAAAAATATAGCAACTGCAGCAATGGTGCTGACTTGGTAAAGGTATTTCAAAATAAATGGTGGTTTAAACCAATTATGGTATGCCCAAACATCCTGTTAATAAAACAGTTAGATATCATACAACACTAGTCAGTTATACATGTATCCAATAATCAACACAGCGCAATCACTATTTACTGAATTCAAAAATGGTAAAAAAAACTGTCTGTCTGCAATCATATTTTGTTCGGTGTTTGGTAGTTTGTTATATATATTACAAAGAAGAGCCATACCTGTAACAAGAACCTTTCCAATCATTCCAGCAACTGCAAAAAAAACACATATAGTCATCTATTTAGGACAAACATTGCAAAAACAATTTGTTAATGATTTTTTTTCAAATAGCTACATAGATTTTTATACAAGCTGTAGTGGTTAAAGAGGTTATTTAAGAGGGTTTGAGCACACACATTTCAAATTGTCTAATGGAGTGTAAAGAGAAGAGAGTACAAAAGCAAGATAATAATTACTTTACATTATTGCTTTTTCTAAATGTTGTTATAATGTTAGCAGTTGGTATATTTGGTAGTGATGGATAGAAAAAAAGGTGGTGGGGTAGTTTTATCTGAAAAAAAATTAGTGCAAATGTACTCAATATTAGCATTTTTGAGTGAATTACATTCCTTGTAATTTTTTTTTCATTATAGTGTCAATATTGAACTTGTCTAACTACCATCCATTTATTCAAACCATTAATGAAGCGACATGATATACAAGTATAAGGCTTTTATTAATATTTTAAATGTTATGGAATTTTAGAGTAGACAAGAAAGGAATAATTTCAGCATAAATGTTAAAACTATTCTAAAATTTTCGGAACACATATGTCAGATATTGTCTTGCATCCCCTTTATCCAACACAGTCAAGTAAAACAATTGGCTAATGCATACACAGTCCCTGTTGCGAGTTACAATATATATGCTCTAATTATCGCGTCATTCATGTAAATATGAATCCAGCGGAATTCTGGAACAGCCAAAAATACAAGATTTAAACACGTTTACTAAACCCTAACACTCTTAAAATACTATTGTAATACTATATCAAGGTTATTCTAACTCACACCTTGAAAACACTAGCTCCCCTATTCGCCGGCAAAACATCTAAATCCCTTTGGGTGGATAGCGATATAAATAGATATAGTATATCAAAACTATAAAGGAAACCACTGAAAATATAGAGCCGCGTTTCAAGGAACAAATCCAGATATGGAACAGAAATTCAATATCCCAAACCTAACAGAACCACGGGTACACTCAGGTGCTTTGGATCAGTAAGCAGTGCCTGAATCTTACATTGTTATTTCCAGAAAAATATCAAATCCAGGAGTATGAAAGAATACCTATGACTCAGTAATGTAAGTTCGTACTTGACAAGTTAATTTCCAATAACGATCAATTAAACTATAGAACTTCTAAAAGGATTCCATAAACAGGCACAACCAAAACACACATTTGTTTGATTAGTTTAGTAGTCAACAGCAGTAACAGTCTGGAATATTGAAATACATGTACCAATCGCAGTTTCTAGCATAACGTATAAGTTAAGAAATGTACACTCCACACACTGTTGCTGCAATGTTACTATAGATGAACGGGAAATTGACAATTGAATAGTTAGTCATCCTGTTTGTAATAGAGTCTAGTTTGTAGACTCCTTGTCCATATCTAAGGTAAGAGTCTGAACTATGTGTATTTGTGGTGTTTTGAATTTCAAGCTGACTGCGGAATATTGAATGCAAATGTCACCGAATGTAGCATTGCTCAGGGACAAATCATCACCAATATAGAAGAATGTGTAAATAAATATCGGGCCAGTGACTTTTCATTCTTTTTATAGCAGGCCTATTATGAGTACAAAAAAGGTTGGCGAGGAGAAAACACATTTCCGCCAAACAATCCAAATAGGAACAAATGTTGTTACAATCTTACTTGTTATTAAGCATTATTGGTGTGTTACACAATTTATATTTAGGAATGGATTCTACTAAATGTAATTGACAACTCTATTTCCATGTTTGCGCAGTAACTTCATTGTAGTCACTATGCTTTATTAATGCTCATTAACATTATCTGCTACCTGTTCAACAAAGAGTGCGATATATTGTTTACTGTAAACTATTTATATTTGTCGGAATCGATTGTTGAAGGAAGGAACCAAAGATTTAATTTACTAATCTTTCTTGATCAGATTGTCTGAAATTTTGAAAAAGACTTTGACACATTTTGAATAGTTGTTAAGTTTGTGGTTACTAATATAGGAACTATTCTGATATCTGAACTATCAGCTAACATTTAACTTTGTGTATTCGATGTGGGACGGATTACACAAACAATGTTTACATTTGAGCTCTTTCTTACAAAGCAACCTTCAAATTATAAAGTTTGATTGCCTATGGATTTAAATTCATACTAATCTACAATTTGTCGAGACATCAGGGCCTACTTGTTTAACAACTATTATATTTAATAAACACAATCAAAATGAAATTAGTATTTATTTTTTAAGAAAACATTTAACTGATTATAAATTTTTTTTCTGAGGATCATTCGTTCGTTTAAAAAGTTTATGAATTTTATTAATGTCCGCCATCTTTTGATTCTAGCATTACACCAGATTGGTGTATTCTTTGCTGCCTATGCAACAAATGGAAATGTTAGGTGTAATGGTACAAGTATACCGAAATTTTTTAATATCTAACTATTGGAGACGGAGACGTGTACCTACCTTTAAAACAGAAAACATGTCAAATCGTTAACCAAAAACAAAATTGTCATACTTACGAATTTCAATGTACACTTCAATCCTGATTCGTTTTTAGTGATATGACGATGATATGTCAGTTTTGAATAAGTAATCTTATCTTGTATAAGTGTAATTTGTTTACAATCGAATTTTCTGTTGTTTATGTTTGGTTGAGCGAGGTAATGAAAGAATGTTCAGATGCGCGCACAACTCATTAGTATTCGTATATTATTGACATGGGATTTTAGGCGATACTATATGTAAGTTTGTATGTAGCAGATGTCATCTGGCAATCTATTATTGTCTGATGCTGCCCTGCATTACATGGCACCCGTCCGTAACATACAACTGACAAGTAAAATATTGTGATTATTTATTCATATAATAATTTCGTATTTTAAAATTTTTCGCAAGTTTAAACACAATTTACAAAATTTATTATTGTTTAAAAGAAATAAGTAAGAAAAAAGCAAAGAAAACCGACCGAACAACAAGAGCCAAAAGCTAAGGGAAAGTTACAAAACCGGATATAGACAAACACAACAGAAAAACCAAAAACATAAAACACAGAAAGAGAGTAACCCGAAGCCAAAAAAAAACCATGGGTGCACTCAGGTGCTCTGGACGAGTAAGCAAAGCCTACCTCTAATTAGGCACCCGTCGAGTTACTCATTGTCTTGTCTAAGGAAAAGTCAAATCCAGGAATAGGAAACACTCCCTATGATTCAGCGAAAATGTCAGATCATATTTGAGACACTGATTTCCCATAACAATCAATTAAGCCGTGGTATGCAAACGTAGGTTTTAATACGTTTAACTATAGACGAGAACTTCAAATCAAGCACAAGCACAGATAGTTCGTTTTTATTTCTTAACATGCCATTTCCTAGACATTGCTTAAAATCATTTGTCATTTTTTAAACGTAGAATGTAAATAAAAATCAAATCTTGAAGTATGTTTATTGAACCAATATACAACTATGTCCGAGTAGATTAGCTAGATTAAACTATATTCATTACATAGACTTAATTTTTAAAATCACTGCTTTCTTCTTTGGTCTGTGTTTCTTTGTATGTAAACTATATTTATAAATATTGAGTAAGACAATACACTTTCCTTACACTTGGTTTTTTTACAATTCAAGCCGGAGTATTGTCGAAACAATAAGAAATGTAAAGCAATGTGTTTACACTTTGAGATGTTTTGTGGATATAAATGATACATGATAAATTGCATGTGCTTGCAGACTCCTCATATTCCTAAATATTTTGGAAGCATTTCTTGTTATGGATTGTTAAATCTTCGTAAATCGAAACATTGCTTGAATGGTATACTATACAACTAATTAATAATAAAAAGCTGCCTAATAACAATGCAAGTATAAAAAAAAATCGATTGCTATCAATGGAAGTTTGGTAATTACTTCTCACACAAAAAAAAGAAATGCTTTACACAGTTACTTTTGACATGTTTTAGTATTAATAAGTTAAAAATAAAAACATATATCAACAACTACACTTATGAAATTACTTATTTGAAATACTGAAAATATTTCCCAAAGCTCACGATAATGTGAACAAATAAAGACCTGATACATAAAAAATTCTATATTAGAACCTGACAACTCTCATCCTCACTCAACATAAGGGCTTGTATGCTTCCACTAGCCGTCACTGGGGAAACGCAAAGCAGCTCTTTTGCTCGAGGAAGAAACCTTACCAGTATGGTCCCAGAATGTGTTTGCTCGAAACTCTACTAAACTCTACTCAAACGTAATGACTTCAACTTTCCCTTTTTATAATACAACATTCTATCAGTTCCAGCATATGATGTTTATGTTTTTCAACTTATACTTTTCTACAGAGCATGTTGGGAATTCCACGATTTCCTTGATCGAGGTTTTCGATTAAAGCGGAAACTGCAAAATAAGGGTGTTGTTGATAAAAGTCTAATGACTTCAATAAACAATATTATTGAAGACATGATGCACTTGTAGACAAATACACGATCTCCTCACTGCAATGAGTAAAGTTGTAAGATTGTCATATATGTTGTAGTATAATACTTTACCGGACTTGAATATCCTGAATTGACTGCGACGGTTGTGTTGCAATGGGTGGGAACTGCTTGCTCTTCCTTAGCAACTAAGTTAACATTCATTATTTCATCATTGCCGGCTTTTGTTTGTTGTTTTGTGTTATATTTGTTGATGTTTGTTTCATTTTTGTATTAGTGTTTTGGAGTTTGCAATTTGGTTGCGACTCTGGTATTTTTGTGCTTACAACCCTCCATACAACGAATGTAAATTTTGACATATTTCAATTAGTTAGTAATGTAATGATCGAGCAAATTAAATTGTTAGAGGTCATCACTTATATATGTCATGTGGCATGCATTTGCCTATAACAGAATCACGTTTACTTATTACTGATAATGCAGGTAGTCGTCTAAATATGGAATACCTTATCAATTCTGTGATCACAATATAGGTCAATGAGATGTTGTCCAATAGTGAGGACCATTTATTATCTTTAGTGACTTAAACAATTGCGGTCTCTACTTTAGCAGAAAATGCCTGACTATTTTCCGTATTTATAGTGTGTTGTTTTGATATGTTAAAAATCATATATCTATTATAGTAATAGCTCGTTCGAGGGTTGATATTCAACTATTTAAACCATCACTGGAGCATGCTGTTGATTTATTTTTTTTTGCTCTTGTCCTAAATATATCAGCAGTATTGTTCACTAGACGTTTAACAATAAACGAATCAATCAATCAATGCATTTTACTTAAAACCAAGTATTTTCTGAAATGAGAAAGTCTTTTTTGGTGCCAATTTTCTCAAATGTGGGATTTTCTGGAATTTCGCTTGTTCTACTGTATTCTGGTGATATCATGAGAGATCAGTAACTACACGATAGAAAACCATGGATATGTTTTAACATGATGTCCTACCATGCAACATTTATGATCCAACATATTGTCTCGGTAGTAACTCAAAAGATTAAATGAAATCTTCATGAGGTCTTATCTGAAACCAGGCAACATCGTATCATTTAAAAATAGTGTCGTTAATGCTTACGGTATTCACAGATTAAAATTAATCACGTCAATTTCATTTAGAAATTTAAAACATTTTATGATTAAATTTAAGCTTACTTTTAAAAAAATTAGAATGGATTAAATATAATCCAGATACCATGAATTATTTGTGTCATGATTAAGTTTAATCAAAACGGTTCGTCTTGAATTGGAATGGATTAAATATAATCCAGATATATAACCCGAGACATTGTGTTATGATTAATTTCAATCAAGACGGTTCATGCTGAATTGGAATGAATTTAATATAATCCAGATAATCAATTGATTGATTATAAGTTTAATCAAGTAGCATTTGTGTTGATTAAAATTCTTTTTGGTGAAAATGTTTCATTTAAATCACAGTACATGTTACAGAATGTTACTTAATACTCAATTACAGGTATGTTGAAAACATTAACATATGCAGAATTGGTCGATGGTGATACATGTATGCAGGTTATAAATTTTTGGACAATAAAGTGGTCACTTAATTTGATTTGCAGAAACAGTGAGGTCGTAGGATTTATTGTTTCGTCAATAATTTGAATTATTCAATTGTTTTTGTCATATACCAACGACGTCTTGGGACCCTTGATGTTTCTACTGTATTTGAACGATATCGGCGATGGCGTAAAATCAGAGGTGAAACTTTTCGCGGATGATAGGGACCTAGTATATGTCTATGCTTTGAATATTTAAATATCACGCTCATTTACTGAAGTCGAGCGACCACGTATGCATTCTGCCTTTCTTCCTACATGTAGCTATATAGCAAATAAACTTCGTTTCTATTTTTATTTGAAAAAGATAAGGTAATAAAATGGGATTTTCAACCTTATAGTGTGACACAAACACATTAATTTTAATAGCGTGATATAATCTTTAACCATTGTAAGGCAAGTTGTGTTCATATTATATCTTAGAAAACCTGACTTAAAACAAAACAATTTAAAATACAATGTATCGTAACAGAATACAATAGGTTACAATCAATCAGTCATTTTACATGGACATGTCCACCATGCGGAACAATAAACCTCAGCACAACATCAATAGAGGACAACGATATAGACACAAGTAACCCATATAGTAGCCACAATGAGGAAGACACAGACAGTAGCAATGAAGATGAAACTTGCGAATCAACAATAAACACTTCCAGTGACAGTAACGATGAACAACTACATCCAAACAATAGACAGAGAAACATTAAATTGATGCTGGTAAACTGTAACAGCCTAGTCAGCAATAGAAAACAGGCTCTATTTAACCAAATTCTAGATGAACACAAGCCTGATATCATTTGTGGATGCGAGTCAAAATTAGATGGAACCATTAGAAGCGAGGAAGTCTTCCCAACAGACGAGTATGACATACACCGAAAGGACAAAAAGAAGGGAGAAGGAGGCGTTTTTATTGCAATCCATAGCAGCTTAATTGTAACACCAGAGGTAGACTTAAACACAAACAGCCAACTGATCTGGGTCAAGATACAAACCTGATCCTAGCAGGGGATTTCACCCTTCCAGACATAAACTGGACAAATAATACTATCAGAGATCGACCACAATACTCAAACAACTTAATCAGAGAGCCATAGATATCTGCAAAGACAATTGTCTTCACCAAATGACAAACGAACCAACTAGAAATGATAATATTTTAGACCTGATATTGACCACTTCCCAGGACCTTATAGAGGACATCCAAGTAAAACCAGGAAAGAGTGACCATGAAGTAGTAAGTCATAGTACTGTTTAATATAAAAGACTACTCATGAAGCTAAACTACTATAGAATCAGAGACTACACCAATGAATGAATTGAACACTGGCTAACAACACGAAGGCAAAGAGTTGTTCTCGACGATGAAGCCTCCACCGAAGTACACGTCGACTCAGGAGTTCCCCAAGGAACAGTCTTGGGACCCTTGATGTTTCTACTGTATGTGAACGATATCGGCGATGGCGTAAATTCAGAGGTGAAACTTTTCGCGGATGACTGTCTGCTTTATCGCATCATTGACTCGGAGAGAGAGATACACACCAACTGCAGGAAGATATCAGCAGAATGACGGAATGGTCGAAGAAATGGCTTATGAGATTCAACGCCAAGAAATGTTATGTCATGAAACTTAAGAGGTCAAGACAAAACATCACGTCCAACATCATCTACAACATCGATGACACAGCACTCGAGGAGGTAGACCACCATCCATACCTCAGAGTGGAACTGGGAAATGACCTCAACTGGAACCACCACATCGACCAAATTACCATCTTAGCTTTTTTCAGGAGAAATCTCAACAAGTGTAACCCAGAAGTTAAAGAAAAGGCATATGTGACACTGATCAGACCTAATCTTGAATATGCATCATCAGTGTGGGACCCATATCACCAATACCAGATAGACTCCATCTAGAAAACGCAACGTATAGCTGCCCGCTTTGTAACCGGTCATTACATGCGCCACCAAAGTGTCACTGCCATGCTCCAGGATTTGAAATGAACATCCCTTCAGCAGAGGAGAAAAGAACAGCAACTGGTGAACCTTTACAAACGCGTCAACAACATCAGCGCTCTGAGGCTACCACCATACATAGCCAGACCTACAAGAACCACAAGAGAACAGAGCAGCAACAGTTTTATACCTATCAGGTGCAACTACGACAACTACAAGTACAGCTTTTTCCCGAAGACATTACTGGAATGGAACAGCCTACCAGAGAGGGTCGTAATCTGTAAATATGTAATTTTAACGACCTTGCGTGGAAGCAACGCCACACAAGTTTTCCTGTGAGTTGATGCTGTTTGACGGCCCTTCACAGTATTCCAGTAAATGTAAATGTAGATGTAATCAGATGGTATATAGTTGTCAAATATATAGAAAATTAAGATTTCAAATAACTTTTATATTTTGACTAAAAGATTGAACATATCTTACACCAACATACAATATCTAAACAAATTTAATATGTGTAAACTTGATAAAAACAGTTTAACTTACATTAACAACAACAAAACTGTTGAACCGCATTTTTCCCTCCAATAACAAATCTTGGTTACCGGAGTGTTTTAGTAAATGCAAATAAAGTCAAAGCGTCTAAGTGACTAGTGCAGAAATAATCAAGATCGTCCCAGCGTTTACCTGATTAAAGCGCCTTCGTAACAACAAAAATAGAAATTATTTTTTTTTTATCAGATTATTCTTTTTAAGGTTTTTAATGCTTTAAATAATTTCCGCAATAATAATAATATTTTGTCAGACGCATTGCAAATTCTAGTTAATTTTCGCAACATATTTGATAAAACATTCAAAAGTTTCAACAGTAGACGATATCTAAATCCTTTTACTTTTCCTAAATTCTGTTCAGTATCCATTGTTTTCAATTAAAATTTGATATAAATTATAAAGCCTACGGTAATGCTTTGTTTAAAGAAATTCCATAACAAAACGCAGGATAGTTGAACTTCTTACCCTATTTCTTAAGCCGTTGTAGGAAACACAGTGGTAATATTACATTTTTGCGATAGAACATATTGATAATATAAGTAGTTTAGTTTGTATCCTCTCATTGAAAAGTGAGTGATTTGGTGTTTTACGCCCTTACAACACTATATATGTTATTAAAGGCGGCGAACATAAAAAGGATGATAAACTGAGATGAAATTTAACCATATTTTCAGACATAACATAATTTTCAAGTTTTGTGCGATTCCTACCGTATAATCATAGAGAATATACAGATAAGATTAGCAAACCCCTACAGTATTATCACAGAGAACATACAAATAAGATGAGCAGATTCCTACCGTATTATCACAAAGAACATACGGATAAGATTAATTAGCAGATTCCTACCTTATAATCACAAAGAACATACAGATATGATGAGCAGAATCCTATCGTATTATCACAGATAACATACAGATAAGATTAGCGGATTCCTACCGTATTATCACAGAGAACATATAGATAAGATTTATAGCAGATTCCTACCTTATAATCACAAAGAACACACAGATAAGATGAGCAGAATCCTACCGTATTATCACAGAAAACAGACAGATAAGTTTTAAGCAGATTCATATCGTATTATCACAGGAAACATATAGATAAGATTTAAAGCAGATTCCTATCGTATTATCACAGAAAACATACAGATATGATTAGCAGTATTATTATAGAATATAGATAAGATTAGCGCATTCCTATGGTATTATCACAGAGAACATTCAAATAAGATGAGCAGATTCCTACCGTATTAATCACAAAGAACATACAGATAAGATGAGCAGATTCGTACCGTATTATCACGGAGAACTTAGATAAGATTCCTATCGTATTATCACAGAAAACATACAGATATGATTAGCAAATTCCTACCGTATTATCACAGAGGACATACAGAAAATATTAGCAGATTCCTACCGTATTATCACCATGATCACAGATAACATACGGATAAGATTAGCAGATTCCTACCGTATTATCAAAAAGAACATACAGATAAGATGAGCAGATTCCTACCGCATTATCACATAGGACATACAGATAAGATTAGCAGATTCCTATCGTATTATCATAGAGAGTATACAGATAAGGTTAGCAGATTCCTACCGTATTATTATTGAGAACATACAGATAAGATGACCTGATTCATACCGTAATATCACAGAGAAGATAGTGATAATATTAGCAGATTCCTACTGCATTATCGCAGAGAAGACAAAGATAATATTTACCAGAGTCCTACCGCATTATCACAAAGAACATACAGATAAGATTAGCAGATTCCTACCGTATTATCACAGAGAACATACAGACAAGAGGAGCAGATTCCTATCGTATTATCACAGAGAACATACAGATAAGATAGCAGATTCTTACCGTATTAATCACAAAGAACATACAGATAAGATGAGCAGATTCGTACCGTATTATCACGGAGAACTTAGATAAGATTCCTATCGTATTATCACAGAAAACATACAGATATGATTAGCAAATTCCTACCGTATTATCACAGAGGACATACAGAAAATATTAGCAGATTCCTACCGTATTATCACCATGATCACAGATAACATACGGATAAGATTAGCAGATTCCTACCGTATTATCAAAAAGAACATACAGATAAGATGAGCAGATTCCTACCGCATTATCACATAGGACATACAGATAAGATTAGCAGATTCCTATCGTATTATCATAGAGAGTATACAGATAAGGTTAGCAGATTCCTACCGTATTATTATTGAGAACATACAGATAAGATGACCTGATTCATACCGTAATATCACAGAGAAGATAGTGATAATATTAGCAGATTCCTACTGCATTATCGCAGAGAAGACAAAAATAATATTTACCAGAGTCCTACCGCATTATCACAAAGAACATACAGATAAGATTAGCAGATTCCTACCGTATTATCACAGAGAACATACAGACAAGAGGAGCAGATTCCTATCGTATTATCACAGAGAACATACAGATAAGATAGCAGATTCTTACCGTATTATCACATAGGACATACAGATAAAATTAGCAGATTCCTACCGTAGTATCACAGAAAACATGCAGATAAAATGAGCAGATTCCTACCGTATTAAAGAACATACAGATAATATTAGCAGATTCCTACCGCATTATAACAGAGGACATACAGATAAGATTAGCAGATTCATACCATATTATCACAGAGGACATACAGATAAGATGAACAGATTATACCGCATTATCACAGAACATACAGATAAGAGGAGCAGATTCTTACCGTATTATCACAGAGAACATACAGATAAGATTAGCAGATTCCTACCGTATTATCACAGAGGATATACAGATAATATTAGCAGATTCCTACCGTATTATCACAGAGAACATACAGAAAAGATGAGCTGATTCCTGCCGTATTAAAGAACATACAGGTAAGATTAGCAGATTCCTAACGTATTATCACAGAGAACATACAGATAAGATTAGCAGATTCCTACCGCATTATCACAGAGAACATACAGATAAGATGAGAAGAGACTCCTACCGTATTAGCACAGAGAAGATAGACATAATATTAGCAGATTCCTACCGTATTAGCACAGAGAAGATAGACATAATATTAGCAGATTCCTACCGCATTATCACAGAGAACATACAGATAAGATTACCAGATTCCTACCGTATTATCACAGAGAACATAAAAATATGATTAACAGTTTCCTACAGTGAACATTCAGATAACATTAGCAGATTCCTACCGTATTATCATAGAGAACATTCAGATAAGATTAGCGAATTCCTATCGTATTATCACAACGAACATACAGATAAGATTAGCGGATTCCTACCGCATTATCACAGAGGACTTACAGGTAAGATGAGCAGATTACTACCGTATTATCACAGAGATAATACAGATAAGTTGAGCAGATTCCTACCGCATTATCACAGAGAAAATACAGATCAGATGAGCAGATTCCTAACGTATTATCACAGAGAACATAAAAATAAGATAAGCAGATTCATACCGTATTGTCACAGAGAACATACAGATAAGATTAGCAGATTCCTACCGTATTATCATAGAGAACACGCAGATAAGATAAGCGGATTCCTACTATATTATCACAGAGAACATACAGATACGATTAGCAGATTCCTACCTTGTTATCCCAAATAAGGTAAAAATCAGATTAGCAGATTCCTACCGTACTATCACAGAGGACATACAGTAAGGTGAGCAGATTATTATCGTATTATTCTAGGGAACATACAGATAAGATTAGCGGATTTCTATCGCATTATCACAGAGAACATACAGATAAGATTATCGGATTCCTTGTGTATTATCAGAGAGAACATATATACAGATAACATACAAAGATAAGCAGATTCCTACCGCATCATCACAGAGAACATACAGATAAGATTAGCAGATTCCTACCGTATTATCACAGAGGACATGCAGATTAGATTAGCAGATTCCTACCGTATTATCACAGAGAATATACAGATAAAATTAGCAGATTCCTACCGTATTATCGCAAAGAACATACAAATATGATTAGCAGATTCCTACCTTTAACTTACAGATAAGATTAGTAGATTCCCAGTGTATTATCATAGAGAACATAAAATAAGATGAGCAGTTTCCTATCGTATTATTACAGAGAACATACAGATAAGATGAGCAGATTCCTACCGTATCATCACAGAGAACATAATAAGATTAGCAGATTCTTACCGTATTATCACAGAGAACATACAGAAAATATGAGCAGATTCCTATTGCATTATCACAGAGAACATAGAGATAAGATTAGCAGATTCCTACCGTGTTATTCCAGATAACGTACAAATCAGATTAGCAGATTCCTACCGCATTATCAGAGAATATGCAGATAAAACTAGCAGATTTCTACCGTATTATCACAGAGGACATACAGTAATGTGAGCAGATTATTATCGTATTATTCTAGGAAACATACAGATAAGATTAGCAGATTTCTATCGCATTATCACAGAGAACATACAGTTAAGATGAGCAGATTCATATCGTATTATCCAAGGGAACATACAGATAAGATTAGCGGATTCCTTGTGTTTTATCACGGAGAACATATATACAGATAGCATACACAGATAAGCAGATTCCTACCGTTTTATCAGAGGGAACAAACAGATAAGATTAGCAGATTCCTACCGTATTATCACAGAGAACATACAGATTAGATAAGCAGTCCTACCGTATTATCACACAGGACATACAGATTAGATTAGCAGATTCCTACCGTTTTATCAAAGAGGACATACAGATTAGATTAGCGGATTCCTAGCTTGTTATCACAGAGAACATACAGCTAAGATTAGCAGATTCCTACCGTATTACCATAGAGAACTTACAGATAAGATAAGCAGATTCCTACTGTATTATCACAGAGAACACACGGATAAGTTTAGCTAATTTCTAGTATATTATCAGACATTTGACTTAAATATCATGTACCAAAGATTAGATATACTCTGGAACACACTAATTCAGCACATTAAGATATCCGAAAAAGATATTTATACTTTCTTACAGGATATTGTTAAGAGTTGCCATTCATTATTGCTGGTACTGTTTTTTTCTTCCAGGAGCGCTTAATTGTGTCTATTTTCTTTACCAAGTTCGTAATTCTAGTTCAGATTTCTCTGTAAGTTTAGTGGTATTTGTTTCTGAGTGTTGCTTTCGTTTGTAACGACTTCACTCCTAGGAACAGTCAGAATTGAGCCAGGTAATTTTTACTAACACTTTATATAGTCGAATTGAATCTAATGATTACTAACCAGTCATGAATTTTTCATATTCACTTTTTCTAATGGGCCGTTAATAATTGGTTATAAGAAGAATTATTTCACTCAATTTGCTTCTTACTAGTATAGAGATAATGCAGCGGATTATAAGAAAAATATTTATAAAAAATTACCCGGCTTGATTAGCAAGTCCCTTGGAGTGGACTAACTGTTTTTGCCTTTTCCAACATTTTTTTTTACATCTGGACACATGAAACCCATGGTAGACTGACAAATTTTTGACACATGCAGCCTTTGGTGAACTTTCCATCCACATTTCACAAGGAATTCAATTTTTTTTTCAAAAGAAGACCAAAATAAATTAAAGTTACAAAAATATTATATTTCTCATTGAAAAATCCTTGAGAAAAATGTAATCAAAACTGTTTTGTCCTTTTCTTAAACATAAAACAAACAACAATCAATCATTTTTCCAGTAATGTGCAACAGAACACGTCTTCTTATTTTTTCTTTTATTTGATATTTGCAAAATATTAAATACATGTATTTAAAAAAACAAGATTAAGATCGTAAAAGGTAAATAAATGCAAAGTACATAATAATTGTAGCCATATTGAAACATGTTTTTATTACACAACTATAGATCTCAAAGTATAAAAATATACATAACATTATTATAAATATTGAAATCTTTCTGACAATCATATTCTTTTACAGAAGGATTTTATCTGAGTTTTTTTTCTTTCTATTTCGAGGATTTCAAAAAATGTGAAATGATATATTTAATCTCATAAAACTTGATCATTAATGCTACTGAACAGGCTACCTGTTTTACCTTTTTTTGGTACAGTACTTTTCTTTGCCATTTTTCAGTTTTGGCCTTACAATGCTTTGATTCAAATGCTACTGATGAGAGGCTACTCCTTGAAATATCATTATAAAGCATAACCAAATTGAACGCTTTATGGATACCACTTTGGTACAATATGTACTTTGTAGTTTGAAACCAATGGATTGATAACTGCCCCTGATGAACCAAAGGTCCCTGAGGGTAATCACAGCCATGTTTCTACATAAATTAAACCATTTGTTTTATTAAAACTCCTGTTTAAAACACCAGGTGTCTTTCCTTATATAGTGCACATGATATCATCAGTGCTGGTTTGACTGCTGAAAAGTTTTGGGTGGAGGACTTTTCTTTCGATAATTTTGGTTTTCGATATTCCATTTTTTTTATTTAAATGCGGATAATGAGAGACCACTCTTTGAATATAGCTAGGACAATCAAATTAATACTGTTTTGATACTTTTTATAATGTTTCACAAATTGCCAATCAGCCAGAAAAACTAAGGTCAAGATCTAAGAGATGGGACATTACTGTCCAAGGTTACAGGTGGGGCATATCTATACCACATTAAATAACTGTAAGCTTAACAGTTCCTAAGACATGAAGACTTCACAAGACTTAAACATGTAATTATAATTATTGACAATTGTCAGTCACAAAAACACAAATTAAAGTCTAGCTCAAGCGTTTGGAAGCTCTACTGGAGCAAGCAAAGATTCATCCATAAAATAAAAACTATTCAATATTAAATATAGAAGCTATGGTTACAACCACTCAGATCCTAAGCTTAATTAGATTTATTTTACACTTCATGGCAAAATGTATGTTGAGGTTAGGGTTATACCTACTGCACAATGACTATATAACATCAAATATAATATCTATATATCAAACTGAACTACTTAAACAGTCACCAAAGTTACTAAGTACAAGAAATTTGAAAAAGGACTGTCTTTTCTACTTGATCTTTATTCAGTTTTTGTTTTTTTCCAAGGGTCTTATGATGAACATTATCCATGCCATATGGTGAATGTTTTATTCATTCGTTACATTTTCCTTTTTCTTGATTTAACCTGCAAAACAAATGAATATAATAAAAAACAAAACTATCAATGGTAAAATGCATTCAGAAATTTCAAAAATGCTGGTTGTAAAAAAACAGGAGATAATAATGTTTTGATAGTAATATATACTGTTTCACTTCTTTGATTTTTTATAGGATAAACAGTATTTGTTTGACTATGCTTTTTAAATTACAAATCACAATTTCAAAAGTTCTTCCTTCAGTTTTATGACTAAATCAATATGATTAGTCGATAGATAGCTATATTCACACCTAACTGCTATAATTACAGAAGGTATCAAACAAGAGGGTACGTCATGTAATGTGACAGTGTGCATTTGGATTTTGCTTCTTTTAGGACACAATTACAAAAAGTTCCCATACATATAAATATGAAACAATAACTTTTATTTAACACTTTCAATCTAGTTCATTTCTTCCTTTATTTGTATAATTCTAAAGTCTTAATATAAGTATCGATATAAAAAAGTACTTGAAATCTTTGTAATAAAAATGTTTTTTTTATTAAAAAAGAATTTGTGCGAAAGACATAATGCTCCATCTTGCAACAATTGGGACGGACGGACAAACAGACCGGAACACTATATGCCCCTACTTTTGTAGATGGGGCATCAAAACTCAGGTGTAGTAAGTTTAACAAGAGACTCCCATTGAATGCCGAAATTTTAGGCTATATAATGCAAAAACATTTTTTCCTATAAAGGGTTATTGAAAAACTTCCATTGAACATTGAACTGAATTTTTTGTAGGACCATAGCTTGCTAAGCAATATGTTTATTAAAAGTTTTGTTCTAGCTTTAACAGTTTGCAATACAATGAGGAAATGCAGTTAAAATGGTCAATGTTGGCATTTTAAGGTAACTCCTAAACAAGACAGTTATCAGCAAAAAACTACAATTTACCCTTATGTTCTATTTTTAGCAACGGCAGCCATGTTTTTTTAACAAATCTGAAATCCGAACAATAGTTTTGTAGCACCCATGCCAATAAACGACTGTACTAAGTTTAATTACAATTAAACTTAAAGTGTTTGAGAAGTTGATGATTTTTATATTTTGAGGAAAGGCAGTTAAAATGACATTTTAAGGGGAATAAGTCCTAAAAGTAACAGACCTACAACTTAGATCCTGTTACAAATTTTGTAGATCTTGATGTGCTTACCAATATGCATTTTAAATTTCTCAAATATCATTTATACTTTCCAAGATTAGCTTAATAAGTGCAAAATTTGGGGAAAAAAAATCACAAAAAGGGCATCAACTCCTACATGGGTCATTGGATCTTCTAAAAACTTTCGAGGCTGGTAGATCTTGAGCAGCTGATCACTTTCACCCTTGCCAGAATTTTGATATCTGTGACCGTTTTTGAGTTATTTGCAAAAAACTGCAATTTACCCCTATGTTCTATTTTTAGCCATGGTAGCCATGTCAAAAATCAAAATCAAAAATCCAAATGAGTTTTGTAGCACATATTCATTAAACAACTGTACCAAGCTTGGTTGCATTTGGACTTGTGCTGTCATAGGAGTTAACGTTTGTAAAAGTTAACAGACGGACGACAGACACCAAGTGATGGCAATAGCTCACGTGACCCTTCGGGTAAGGTGAACTAAAAAGCTGTTTAAGTGTGAAAGTATCTTTTTACTTACATATACATGTTGTACACATGTCAATAATTGCTATAAAAAGTCTTACCTTAGGTCGTTCTCGTTCTAACTCCAAGTCATCCTGAATTTGTGTTCCAATATTGACAGGCTGTTCAATTTGTTGAAATTTATGAACTGGCCTCAGCAAAGATAATGGCCAAACAGTTCTTTTTGTGCTATGCTAGTGTGGATTCTCAAAAAAATCCTCCCAGCACTTATTCTCTTGGTTGTTCAAATGGTTTTTCACCTTTCGTATTACAACTTTTAAATTATCTAAAGTTTGTCAAAATTTGGTGCAACAATTTCTGGAATATCTAAAATGAAAAAAAACCCTTCAAGATTATTAAATTTTTATTTGATATGAATTATTTCTGATTACTGCATTGATTGTGAACTAAATGATGTGGTTTATTATTACTGTGATGTGTACAGGAAGTTCAAAAAGTGAATACACTTAGTTTTATTGAGACACACTTTAATATTTTAGATCTATTTATGTATTTTAAATATACATAGATATTTGTTACATGTGATTAAAAATGTACATTGCAAAAGCTCTAATGCATATTACCCTCTTTTAATATAGATATCCAACCACATAAGAATCTGGAATTTACCATGATTATATAGTATGTATGTTGTTCACCAAAAAAGACAATGCTTGAACAATTGAAAAAAGTGTGCTGTACAAAATAATCATAATTCAATTTGCAAACTATAGAATAACAAATAAGTACTATATTTAAAAGATTCGATAAATTGAAATGACGTGTTCTTTTCTTATGTCTTTTCTTGCATTTTTCAAAATATTTATACTCATGACTAGATCTTATCCATGAGTCAACTCTCAAACTATTTATTTACTGCATTACTTACCTCTGGGAAAACATTGGTTTTCATCTTCATCATAAAGCAACAATTCTAGTTGGTCCTCATCAGCTGAGGGGTACCACTCATCAGTTGACCATAGTCTTGCTTTAAGAGTTACATGGTCTGGAGCATCAGAAGATATCCTTTTATAAAAAAGGTCGTCTAGACAATTTTTTACTTCTGGAGCTAGAAACAAATTTACAACCTATTTTGAAGTAAGCAGTTTAAAACTTCATCCAACGTGTGTTTGTCTATGACAGATTTATCACTTGATTTCACTCTCGTTACGAATTGAGTCTGCGTTGTTGATTGCTTTTCAGTTGTTTTTTGTATTTTTGTGGGTTATGTTGTCTGTTTTTCCGTCCTATTCTCATTGGTGTTTACTGGTTTTGTCTCTGCCCTTTCAGACTTTTGACTTTCGAACGCCCCATTGGTACCTGTGCTTCTTACAGATTTATCAGACACTTAAACCAAAAGTGTTACCACAAGTTCACGGATTCTACTAAGCACACTCAGCAACAAATATACCAGGTATACATTAATTTGGTCATGTGATTTCAGAGAAGAACATTTTTGAAAAGGTGGACTAATGGACGACAGGTGCCAAGTGATTACAAATTCTCAGTTGGCCAATACCCATCAGTGTGCCACAGCCTAGGGCAGGTGTTATTTAGCAATTATGCAAATGATCACGTGAAAACAATTATACATGTACACTTTTAAGTTTTATTAAAACTTCATTTGATAAGATTCGAAGACTTAAATCTTAGTTAACTAATTATGGGACTTACCAAAATTGGTGGGAAAAATGAATGATTTGTTATATTATTCAAGCTTTTAGCCATCCACTCCCTTACGTTCCATACTGTTCCAATTTCCTCAATATTAATAGGAACACTAAATGCTTTTGGTATTTCATTCATGAGACCTGGAATCGTAAAGGCATCAACACGACGAAGATGTTGCGAAATTTTGCTAAATCGCTGATCAATATCTTCATGTGTGTGGCCTTTCATCAGGAAAGATAAAAATATCTGAAAAATGTTTTCTTTTAAATTAACATTTTAAAATGGTTTCTACATCATGTGCATGATTATGTATTAATCCGATGCTATTTTTAAAATTGCTGATCATAACTTGTTTTAATTTTTTTTAAAACAGGTTATTAATAAATTTAAATAAAAAAAATTGAATAAATATTTCATTTTTTAACATACTTTTTGAATAAAAAAATTGTATTCAATGTATTTTGTTTGCATTTGTTTGTTTACTCTTGTATATAACCAGTTTATATGGATCATTACCAGTCATGCATATCTACCAATCAGATGATCATACCAATATATCAACAACCTACCTCTTTAACATATCCCCTCAGACAAAGGTAGCATAAAAATCCCAAAATAGTTTTGTTCTTGTTTTCCCTTCCACAATTATCACATTGCAGGTACAATATTGGAGGAAGACAACCATTGATTGCTCGGTCAACAAGAGCATTCAGCAAACAAGTGCATGTCAAATTGGGATCATGTGGGTACTCGTTGAGGTCAAGATAAAAGATTGTTTTTTGTCCATGAACAATCAGACCTGTCACATGGGTTTTCAGGTATTGTTGTACTTCCTGAAAAAACAACTATAAATTAACTTCCTGTATCAAAAACACAGTATGTGCAATATTTTTATTATTGTTGGCAAAAAAACTAAACATTGACATAGATATTGGTACAATTGATATTCTAATATGTAATTTGCAATACCACAAATGCGTTTTTGAAAACAAAATTATTAAAAAAAAGTTGCAACCCAATAATTTAGATTATGAATGACATGCAGTTTATCTATCAAAATTCTTCAGAGATATCTCAAGGCAAAAAAAACCAAACAGCATAAAAATAAAGAACACAGCATTAAATCTGACTTGTGTTATGACTACAATCTACTGTCTGTAAAGGGTACTCTGGAAAACAGAAATTCTTAACAATATTTCATTATATCACTGCTGGGGCCTTTCAAATGATTGCTATTTTTATCTTTGCAAAAAAACATAACTATATTTACAAAAAGAATGAAGAAAGTAGCTTACCTCCTAGATAAATGAAGCAAAGTCACTTTGCCCCGTCATTTCTCCATTTAAAAAGGCAGCCATTTTGTGGATGCCAAAATTTAAAAATCACTTTATTGTATATTTTGGAAATATCCTTTAGCCCACAGAGGTATTTTGCGATCATCTTGTTTTTGTTTACATCTGGGAGTGCTTTTTGACGTCATATGACATCACAATAGAAATTGACATTTTTTTCCCACCATTTTTTTACAATGGGAATTTCCCATAGAAATGCAAGTATAAAAAGTTTCAGAAAATGTAACAAATATTATATAAAGTTGTAAAGGGTACTCTGGAGAACAGAAATTCTTAACAATATTTCATTATATCACTGCTGGGGCCTTTCAAATGATTGCTATTTTTATCTTTGCAAAAAAACATAACTATATTTACAAAAAGAATGAAGAAAGTAGCTTACCTCCTAGATAAATGAAGCAAAGTCACTTTGCCCCGTCATTTCTCCATTTAAAAAGGCAGCCATTTTGTGGATGCCAAAATTTAAAAATCACTTTATTGTATATTTTGGAAATATCCTTTAGCCCACAGAGGTATTTTGCGATCATCTTGTTTTTGTTTACATCTGGGAGTGCTTTTTGACGTCATATGACATCACAATAGAAATTGGCATTTTTTTCCCACCATTTTTTTACAATGGGAATTTCCCATAGAAATGCAAGTATAAAAAGTTTCAGAAAATGTAACAAATATTATATAAAGTTGTAATATGTTTTGATTATGTCTTTTTGGTACTAATAAGATTATGTGAATAAAGTAAAGCTGAGTTATTTACGAAAAAATATTTTTGATTTTTCCATTCTCCAGACTACCCTTTACAGAGAGTCAAGTTTATAACACTACATTATTTGACATTAAGGTTACTACCAGATGTCGGCTGTTCCTCAGTCATTAAAACTGGTAGCACATGAGAACCATCTGCGACAGAACGATGTAGAACCCCAACACTCAAGCACATTTAATTATGTTCAAATATTTTCTTTTACATATGCAGAAAGAATTTTTAATTTTGCCAAAAATAAAAATTCTTAATCTATAGATATTTAGAATTAACAGGTCTCCAAGGGTAATCACAAGCCTGCATTGGTCGTCAGAACTTGTCTGACATAAATGTACTTATATACAACATGTATTAATATTTGTAATGATTGAAATTTCCTATAATTCAAAATGGTTTAAACACCCAATTTCTTTTCTTGTACTGCATGCAAATATATATATCCTCAATGCTGAATTTGACTTTGATCCCTGTTTAAACTTTTTGGGTTTTCAGTACTTTAAGGTTTTGATCATCAAAATTGTTTTTACAAAATTACACTTAATTAGGAAAAGAAACACTGGGAAATTCAATGATCACAATGACCCCGACTTGTGAAAGGAGTAGGAACAAGGTTTTATAGCGCCAAACCATTCTCCTCCATACTGATCATTAAGCTCTGTTAATATATAGAGTCACACATTTAACACAGCAAGGTTGTGAGACACAATAGGGATAGTGAGATCAACATCTGTGACAGTACAACAGACAGCAAAAATGAAAATTTCTTTAATTAATCTGAACAATCCTATCAATTTAACTCTTTTATTAATTTGTCTGTACACAAATACATACTTTTGGTCTTGACCAGCCCCTAAAATGAGGCACACCAGTTTTGGATTGATCCATACCATCAATTATCAAGCTGAGGTATTGTTGGGGGGATCTGATGGCATTTTCTCGCTTATTGTAGTAATCTAATCTTTCTTTCCTTAAAATAAACATTATCAATTGTTTTTTTTCATAGCAATAGAACACACGTTAGTTCATAACAATAAATATACAATAGTGCATATATTTATCAATATTAATTATAATCGACGCTTTTACATCAACAGGACTTAAATTATTGTTTGGCTTAATGATAGTGCCAATAGAAGATAAAATGAGAGGCTGAATAAGTGTATGTGACACAACCTACATAGGAAAATGGCAATTTAAAAAATAGCTCAAATGGAACTTTTGTCCAGGTTAGCTAAAATGGTACAATATACATAAGTTTCGGGTTAGTGCGGAATGGCTGGGGAATCCGGAGAAAGTTCTTTAATATAATTATTTTTTCTGGGCATGACGACTTCAGGTGCAATAAAGAGAAATAAATCAAAATAAATATTGCTTTGTTGTTTATTAAAGATGGAATCTTCGATTTTGGCAATATTTCTACACATATAAGACTATTTTTTCATTCAATTGAAGTATTTACAGTTTATAGAGATATGTTTGTTTTCATGATCTCACAATCGCTTTTAAATAAGTCTACCAGGCAGCAAACCAGTTTGACTCACAATCTGGTCAAGTCACGTAATAATTTCTGTACAGGTGTATAATTAACAATTTTTTCTGGAAAAGCAATGAACTCGAAAGTCACATATATTCACAATAAAAACCTTTGCCTATCCAAGTGTTCTTGTAAATCTCTTTTAAGTGCAGCTTTAGCCTCTGGATCTTTGATGGCGTGTATGTTTCTGCCAGCAACTAAACATGTAGTGCAAGGATTAATGTGTTTTTGCTGAAAAAACATGAAGATCAAAATTAAAATGTGCACACAAAGTACCAGAGTGGGTACAAATAAAAGAACTATATGTCATTAAATGGTAGAAAATCACTTGTAAGCATCAAGTACCCTAACCAAGATTTCCAAAATGATGTCATCTGGATCATATATAATACAAAGAAAGAAACTTGTTTCATATAGTTTCAAATCAAATCATTTAGAAAAAAGGTTATCACTAGAGTTTGTATAAAAATGCATATTTTTAACAATATCTGGTAAACAAGTGACACGTATCAGGCATTAAGGTTTAAATAAAGGAAAAGGTGACTGTCAATTAAGACTAAAAAAGTTTCATGTTCCAATTTTAATAATTACATGATGTGTAGTACGTGTTGTATTGTGTTTGATGCAATTTACCAACCATTTTACATCTCATTAAAGATTAAAACACATAATGTTCAGTTGGTTCAAGAAATATTGAAGAATGTTAAAAATTGAAAGTTGTTAATTTTCAACATAAAAAAAAACATTTCAATGAAGCTAATATTTAACTCAAATTTGGCATAATTTGTCTAATTGCACAGCCTTCCTTCGCAGTTGACTACTTTCATCATGAATTCTAATGATGTTGGAGATCTGTAGATTCATAGATTATTATCTTATATTGGAACAAAAGTTTTGAAGATCTGGAATAAAGGTAACAACAACACTGCCAAACTGGGATGATCAATCTAGTCATATGTCCAAGAAGAAATGACAAAACAAGGCAAAGACATACCAGAGATATTGAAGATTGCAATGGTCCTGACTTGGTACAGGCATTTCAAAAGAAATGGCGAGTTAAACCAGGTTTAATGGCGCCAAACCTCCCTCTTCCATTGGTAACATAGGGTTGGTAACACAAAACAGTACAACATGGTTGTGAGACATCATAGGGATCATAATTAAAGCTGACAGATAAACACATTAAACTATTAAACAGCCAAAGAACTTACCCATAACTGTATTTATACTAACATAAAATCATAAAAAAAGAATGAGATAATGCTGAACATGGGATAACTTCTATATGTTATATAATTAATGATGAATCAGAGCAAAGTTCATCAATTAATTACATATCTTTCTATAATACTGCTTTAATTAAAAAAATACCTTAGCAAATAAGACATCCTTAAAATAGTCTCCAAACAGTTTGTAGAAATAATGTTCAGTTACTGGCTTAACTTCTGTTTGGCCAGTTTTAGCTTCTATATATTCATCCCATAAAAACTTCTTTGTTACTACTGGTGGCAGGATTCTTTTCTCTAATACTGGGCTTAAATCAGCATAATTTTGGATTGTAGATTCTAAAAACCCTACATGTATAATAGTTAAGCAAACAGCAGAGAACAATTAAAATATCATAAAGTGATATAGGTGTTTAGATTTAATGCTGATAAATGTTTACAATGGGTTTCATTGTCCTTACAAGCTGTAACAAGTGTGGACACAGAAAAATGTCTCGCATGCATTCCGCATCAGTAACGACTTTCCATACAGACATAGTATAACAAGTATAAGAATTCATATCTAGTGTCTCTATTTCCTTCTGAAAGTCACGAACAAAAAGATTTTAGGGTATATTTTACCTGGAACTTTGTTGATATTTTGTAGTCAGGCTCGAGTGGTAGCTCTCTGCTTCTTTCAAAAGAAAATTTAAAAACTGCAATTAAAAACCAAAAACTGCCTTATAGGTAATTGTTGCCATTTCAGATATATCTTAATTACATAAGATAATCATAGACTATATCATAAGTTTTTATAGCAAAAATGGGTTTCTTCATTTATGATATTTTTTGGGGAAAATGTAAAAATGTAAAATGGTAAAAACAATCAATTGAAATTTAGCTTATATTGATGCAATTATAATGTAACTAGTACTTAAAGGAACAAGCTATAAATAGGAGAATGTGTGTGATGCATATGATCTGGTAATACGGGGAATGCACAGTCTTGAACTGCAACATTGTTCAAAGGTATTCAGAAGAAAAAAGGTTATGTTGTTAAATAGTACAAATAGTTCATAGAACATCAAAATGTAAACAAAAGTAAAATACTACCACTATTGTGATCTGTTTCATCATCACTACTTTCAAATACTATGGTTCTTGGCTTTGGGTTTACTGCAAATTAAATATATATTTGATGTACTTTTGTTCATATATATTTTAATCTTCATATTATAGGACTGTAAGTTCAAGCCACGAAGATCTCCTCTGAAGTCAAAGCATAGGAATACAAGAGTTAACACCAAAGTATGTCTCGCCTACAGGCGCCATCACAATTCCTAGTTTTTCCATTATACATTCATTAATTTATTGTTGGGAAAAAAACATGAACTCACATTCCCCAAAAATACCAATGAAAACTATCAAAGTTAATCAAGGTAAAGGTAAAAAATCAAAATGATGCCATAACACTAATAAATAGGCATATTAAGTTTCATAAACCTATGAATTACAGTTTCCGGTCATAAAAAATAACATATTGCTATTGTTATGTATTGAAAATTGTCAACAAACCACAAATTCAAGATCAATGTCAAAAGATGGGAATCCAACTGTGCTATGCTACTGCTGGGACATATGCATACCAGTTTTCAACAACCTTGGACTTGTAGTTCTTGAGATATGGAGGTGCTCATTAACCTTAACATTACTATCATATGTATTGAAAATTGTTAAAGTCATTCAACCTGAAAATCAAGGTCAAGGTCAAAAGATGGGGAAACAACTGTGTTAAGCTACTACTGGGGCATATGCATACTAAGTTTCATAAACCTAGGACTTATAGTTCTTGAAATATGGAGGTGATCATAAAACTCTTTAACACTGATTGCTTTGCAGGTGAGACAAAAATGAGATGTGTAATAGCAATCTATATAAAGCGGTTTAGGAGATATGAGATATGTGGACAGACGGATGAGAGCACTAACATTGTATGCAATAGGAATTTTGTTTATTTGACTTGGTGATTTTTATTATTACCTTTATTTAATTACATTTTTCATACTAATGCTGATAGATATAAATGTAAATAGAATTCTAATATAAATACTTCCTTTATTGTGATCTGTTTCATTGTCACTGCTGTCAAATACTATGGTACGTGGCTTTATATTTGCTGCAAAAGATAGTTCATTGGTAAATTAATTTTTACTATTTTCATCAGACTAAATGTTAAGTGTGTGTGTGTGTGTTGTTATTTAACGCCCTTTATCGATGCACCTGGGCCATGTAGGGCGGTCAGTTTTCATCGTGGAGGAAACCGGAGTACTCGGAGGAAACCACCAACCTTGGGCAGGTAACTGACAAACCTAATCACATACAGTTGGGGAAGTCCCTTTTTTTTGTAAATTACAAACGGGACTTGTAAAGAGATGCATTACTAATTGTATATCATTTTAAAAATCCTTACAGTCTGCTGTCGTTTTCCATATTTACATTGATAGCATTGTATGATTGTCAATTAATCCCTATTAATTTGACTAAATAAATATAAATGATAAAACAGCTATGATTCTTCATATACTTTTAGATTTTGATGTGCTTTTTAAAAACAATTGTCAATTTTAATTTCTCAAATATTTTAAATAGTTATCAAGATATTGAGTTTACTGTTTAGAACATGTATGTGCAAAATTGACAAAAAAGTCAAGAAAAAGGGCAAAAATTTTACATGGGTAGATGGATCTTTTTTAAAATTTCAGGTAGAACTTGAGGTGCCAATCACTTTTACCCTTTGCAAGAATTTTGATATCTAAGAGAGTTTTTGAGTTATTTCTATTGACACATTAACAGACTTGCATACCCATTTCAGGCAAAAATAGTAAGGCACTCCCCAAAAAAATCGTAATTTGAGGTGAAAAATAGTAAAGCATATAATTAAGTGTTAAAAAGGTTGTATTATAGCCAGATATATTGTAGAAACTGCACATTTTTGTTGTCTTTAATTCTAAACAAATAATAACCTAACGGACACATCAAATTCAATGTATTGACTTCTGGTTTAAAGATGTATATTTTAAACTTGCCCCTGAAGCTTCAATTTAAACACAAAATTTCAAAGAACACAACATCGACAGGAAAGTTAACATATTTGTTTGATATAACAGGAAGCGGAAATGCCAATGTAAATATAACATTAACTTTTTATCGTTGTCAAATTTATTTTTAAGTCTTTCTTTAAAATTAAATTTAGTGCTCGCTAAAAATTCCCATAACTCCTACAAAATTTGTCAAATCAAAAAAGCATTTTGATATGATCAACTATATTGCAAGTCAAACAATCCTTCAAAACCTCAGCAAAAGCCTTAAAATGGTTTGAGAGGACTTCTGTGATGGACGGACAGACGAAGACCATTTGCAGGTCCCTCTGTCACATTGTGGCAGATGACAAAATTGTCTTAGATTGAGAAACCCACTTCCATTCAAAGACAACTGTAGCTACTTGCTACAATGTATGAAAACGGAAATAAGTGTGAGGATGGCTTTGCGAGAAACATAGTACTATAGTAGTCTTAAGTTGCTTAAATATTTTTTTAAAATAATTTTTATTGGGCATTAAAAAGTCGGCTTCTAACACTGGAGCTAGGGCCGAACTTGGTAGACTCCCAATAGAACATTTTATTGTATCACAATCGCTAATATATTTAGCAAGACTACATACCGAGAACATAAATCCCATTTTAAAAGAAGCTTTTATGCTGTCAAAATATCTTGACAATATAGGTACATATTCATGGTATGCATATATCAAAAGTATATATTATGATACTGAATTATATGATAAGATAGAAAATTGCAATAATATGAATGAAGTTTACCTTATTAAACCTCTGATCAAGAGATTGGTCGAAGAAAAATATAAAAATACTATAGTAAATAAGATAAATAGTTATGACGAAACAAATAAGCTATGTTTATACAAAAATCTTAAACTTAGTCTCGATCAAGAATTTTACTTATCAAGTCATGACTTGTCTATAAGAAGGTGCTTTACAAAACTTCGTTTAAGCGATCATAATCTAGAAATAGAGAAGGGTCGATACTTCAAAACACCTAGGGATGAACGTCTATGTAAAACTTGCCATGTCATTGAAAATGAAGAACATTTCCTCTTACATTGTAATCTAAACAAACAAAAAAGATTAGAATTATTTGATAAATTAGGTTGGAAAATAGAAACAATAAATATGTATAGTCTCTTGAATCCAGTGTCTATAGAACATGTGAAACTAATTGGCTCTTTTTTAAAACAGTCATTTGAACTGAGGGCAAAAGAGGATTAACATTCATATTGTTCTTCTCATTGCTCAGTATTATGTATTTGGTTTTTTTTTTTTTTTGTGTATCTGTGTTTTTGTCACAAAAATATGTTTATATGACAATAAAAGATATTATATGTTGTAAAAAATCTTTAAAGGCCTTAAATTATATTCTGTTCTTTGTTCTATTAATTTCTAACAAAATAATTTAAGTTTCCACAAAAAACCAAGTTTATGACAATGTTCCCGGGCTATTAATGTTTTATAGAGAGCAACAAGTCTCAACAGGCACAATGTCAGAAACATGTTTTTTGTGGAAACTATCATATTATATGCTAGTCTGAAGCTAATTTAAAAAAAATAATTCAAGCAACCCACATAAAAATAATGGATTTGTTAAAGATGATTTTCCCTTAAAACATTAAAACGATGAAAATTGGACATTGTCTAACACTTGATATGCTATCATTAACAAACAACAAACAATAATAACCAAGTGAATTCCATAAACATCTTCAAGTTTAAAATGACCAAGATCTAATTCAAATGTTTGAGAATTTGAAACTAATGTTTTACAGTCATCTGGTATTTATCACCAGCACAAATTATAATTGGGCTGACAGTTTAATTGGTCGTACAGCTCGTGTAACCAAATGATACTGATAAGCCCCAACATCATTTTGATGCGAATATTTGGGTTAAGATGTAAGACTGAAATGTTAATTCCACATAAAATCTATTAAGTGTACTTACCCATGTCGAATACTAATTATATTACTGGCTCAAACAAGGATTATTCATCAATGAATCTGAAAGTGGCGTTAAAACACCATTCAAACAAACAAAATCAATGAATCTTTATCACGATCACCGTAACCCCACGTGATTTCTGCACCTTTTGGTAAACCAGCTTGTTCTCATGATCATTACGTATTTAAGTCTTGGAGTGATTAAAGTATCGGGCTTCGTTTTCGACAAATTTGAATAAAATGTCATTTGGGCTTCGATTTTCATCTAAATAAAGTTTACTTGTTTTGTCAAACACAGCCACTGGTGGTAATTTTTCCTTTTCATACAATATGTCTCGCGTTAAATACTCTTCCTCGGAAATCCATTCAGCTTTATATTCTACAATAGGATGATTTTCAGGTATATCACTATTTGCAAACATTCCGTGTTTCTTGTCAATAAATTTTCTTTCAAATTTCAAATCATTATGAGCTGAATCATAGTCCAGCTCCTGAATCTTCTTGCGTGTTATTCTAGGCAAACATACATAATATCCCTAGGAGAAGTACATTCCCGTATGTTTTTACTAAATGCAATTTTTTAAAATGCACTTCGAAATCCAGATTTTCCTTGGGAAAACAGATTGTTTATCAAATGTAATCCGTTTTTTTTGTTTTAACGTTTGTTTATTTTTTGATGTGTGTGTTTTTCTTTTTCTTTGAAAGTCTTTTTTCTGAATTATTCATCTTGTTTTCCCCGCAGCAATGTGGAGCCGGGTCCCGGACATAGAAGTGCCAGTCGTCCGTCACACTTTTTTCGTAATGATTTGATTTTTCAGCTACGTTTATTCGTAGGCTTTCGATATTTGGTATGCGGCTTCAGGTAAGGGTCTCTTATGACGGGATATGCGTTCGCATGTCTGTCGCTTATCTAGTTCCTGTTTAACGAATTAATTTAGAAATTTAAGGGCTTGGTGGCGACCCAGGAATTCTGTTCTTTTTATTTTAGTAGTATTATGCAGGAAGCTTAAATAGTTTGCGCCTTTGAATTCATGTACGTTATTTATTTAACGCTTGTGAGTAACACCATGATGCATATGACAGATAAGTGCTATCGTGCTTGTTAACAAATACTTAATACATTTTTATTTATATCAAATGAGTGTAGGAGGTACCTGTCTGTCTTAGTGTTCTAGCTTCTTTTTTACTAATCTTGACTAACCCTAAAATGAAGACCCACAACTTGACAGATCTTAAATGGGTTTACCCTTGTTGTATTCAATAATTCGCATTGTTGGCTTTGCTCATCGTGTATTGTAAAATAAAATATTTTTTATCTCTCGACTTTGAGGTCTTGTTCAAGTTTTATTACTTTTCCCTTTGTATTTCATTGCAACTTATAAAATTCGGGGGTTGATATTCTACTCGTTAGTAACAGTGACGTTCTGTTTCCATTTTGCTTGACGTCCATCAAACACATTTCAGCGTGTTCAAAACTACTTCATAGCGTACATTAGCATGTGTATATATAATGTTTCTGACTTATGTCTATTTTTCGAATACCTAATTATCAACACATTGGTGAACGTCGGGAATTTAAAGCATGTCAAAAATATTGGTGACGCACTTGACGTTCACCAACGTACGCTTACGTTCTCTACCGTGTTTGGAGCGTGTTCGTGTAACTTAATATTTAAAACTTACGCAACGCGCACAGCGCGTTAAAAATATATTCTAACACATCTGCACACGTTAGCTAAATCATTATAGTGAGACAGGGCCTTAAAATGGAACCTAAATTGTTGGCAATGAAAGTTTTTTTTTATCAAAATGTATTGGACACATTTCGAACGTTAACAAGTGATACGAAAAGAAAATAAGTGTTTTTTTTTCTATTTTTTTTTCTTACTCATTTTAACTTGATTTATCTATGTATATAGTGCAATGCCGGTTTATCAGAAGGCAATTGACATAGACCTCCCATATTAGTTTAGATTTGGAAACAAGCCTTTATGCTTATGTGAATCCCTTTCCAGCTAGCAGTTTGCGAGTATTGCCGTTGTAGCGACTCCCATTGAGCATGGGGTATTGCATTCCACATACACATGACAACCTTCTTTCGTCCCTTTCGATTTGTTTGTTTTGTTTGAATAGTGTTTTAACGCCACTTTCAGCAATTTTTCAGCTATTTCATGGCGTCCAGTTTTTATTGGGAGAGGAAGCCGGAGTACCCGGAGAGAACCCCCGACCTGCGGTAGGAAAACTGGCAATCCTTGTCAATTAAGATTGGAGTCGAGTACACCCTGCCTGCAGTGAGAATCGAACCCGCAATCTCAGTGTTGACAGACCACGTGATCAATAGTGAACGAACTACCTTGACCACTCGGTCACCTAGGCCACTCGTCCCTTTCGAAAGACTACCATCGTTCCTTGAGACCATCCAGGGTATCAAGAGAGAGTCGGAAATTTGGTTCATGAAACTTTCACCCCTGACCCGGATCGAACCACGAACCTTGATGTTAGTAGCCCGACGCGTTAACAACTCAGTACACCAACGGTACCACCTGACCTCCCATACTCCTGACACTATGATTATAAACCTTAAAATTGTCTAAGTCGATAGGTCTAAGCCGATAGAAAAAATAACATTCTCTAAAGATCAAAATTATCGTCGTTGATTTGACCTTGGAGTTATTAATAACTCCATGTTTGGTTTGACAGAACAGTTTGAAATAGTGATTGGCAAAAAGCATGGTGTTTGCAAAGCCTCTGTGTACATTACGTATTGTAGCGTCTAAATTTTTTTCGAGATGAAAATGGCAATCACAACAGTATTGGCAAGAGATGAAAATACCATCTTGGAAATAAAGAAATGCCAACCTGGAACTGAGAAATTTCTAGTTATATCCTAGAAAATATATTGTACATATGACACTATTGATCTTCCTACACGTCACATATTAAATCTTCAGTACGTGGCTGGTTGTTCTAGAATAATGTATATACTTTAGACGTAAGAACGAACTGACGGACGAAGCTAAACCAGTATACGTCATTTTCTATGAAGCGTGTTCAAGTCGACAAACGGGAAGCAGATACGCGACAGTCTTAAATCTATAATCGCGATTCATGACCTTATAACAAAGATATTACATTTATAGTGGATGTGGTGAAAAGTTCTACAGGTCATTATATCTTCTTAAAACGACCCATTTCAAGTAGATATAAATTCAACCTTGTAAGCGAACGGTTCCCGACAAAAAAGTTACGAAAGTATTATGTTGCTGACGGAAGGACGGAAATATAACCATTATAAGCGTGGGTAAAATAAATAACTTCAAACTGGTTAAGCCGATATCAAAAGTTCATTACATAGTTCTCAAATAAAATTCTAGGCCACCTTGATGGAGTTGCCCAGACCTGTTACAAATAAAAACTACAAAATCATGAAAATTTTTCAGGCAATAAATTCAAGACTCACCAAAGGAGCATTGTCAGGGAGACTGAAAATATACCAAACACTTAATGAATATGGAAAGCATAGAACTGAAGATATAACCCAAATATGCCGAACTTGAACCTAAATTATGAACTTAAGAAAAACCTATACATGTATAAGTAAATGTTCCAAAAATATTGTAATAAAATCATACGAGTCCGTACCATCTTAATTGACCACTAGTATCTGGACAGTCTCCTTTTGATAACGATACAATAATGGATTTTGTGTGTAACAAAAAATTGCTGTTTCGTCGTTTTATCAACGTCGCCGCGTATTCTTCACAAGCAGATCAAACCGTATTTTAAAATTATAATGCTTCTTCAATTCGGATCATCTGTCAAATGCCGAAATGGTAACACAAGTAGTTTTGGTTATTATGCTATATCAAATAAAAATAAAATTTTAGCTTAAACAAACTTTTTAAAATAAAATGACACATTTATAACCTTAAAAAGTAAAGGTTTGCAGTATCGCCTTTAGTATTTTCTCAAAATAGGCAGATATTTTTCCATACTGGTAGTTCTTTTTGCATATGACAGAATAATTCTACTTATTCATTTTGACAGACAGTTTTATATTCTTTGATTTTGTATTTTAAGCTTAGATATTAAGAAAAATATTAAATTTCTAGTAAATTATGGTCACTGTTCCACCACGAGCTCGTTGCCTCCTCCTTCCACGAGCAGCTTTCAATACTTTCCCGCAGTTGTCGATTCCTTCATCAGGCAAAAACTCGTGATACTCAATGACGGCCGTGATATTCGTTTGTTTTTCTATCGAATGTCAAAATCGGGGATAGATTTCGACTTGAGTTCACGATGTTCAGTGCAGTTTTGTTGTTCGTCCTCCGTTTTCGTCTTGTATTAAACTTATGCCTGTACTGATTTTGGCTAAGACTGGTTTTTCGATGTTCGAATGCCCCACTGGTGCTCCTTTGGTTTAGACTAAAAGTTGAAATAACGACCTCAATAATGAGCGTTGTGCGTAAATTTGGGGTTTACACCAACATAGGAGAAACTGCGTAGTTGTTCCCCACGTTAGAAATTCCAAGGCGCCTCGATGGAAAAGACGGCAAAACAAATAGCATGATCTACGACCAGAAGAATATGCATATATGCTAGTGCCATACTTTCTCTATTTTGACATACGATGGATACAAAATACGAAAGTTTCAATATAGCGATTAGTTAACTCGAACTTTTTAAAAATCTCATTCAAGATTTAACGAAGTTAAATAAGCGAAAGTCATACAAATTTATGGGAACATTGGTTACGAACTATAAAGTTTAAAAGAATCTGTCAATTTTGGTCGAACTTAAGATATGAAGAGGTGAATAGATGTTTGTACGGTGGCAATAGGATGCATACGGATACGAATTCATGATCAGCATAGGATGCATTTAAACGGGATGACGAAGACTTTACGTAAACAACTCAGATCCAACCAGGTCAAAGTCTTTGGCCTATAATTCCTTCCTTCTAGAATAATAGTTTTAAATTATGCCTGACGCGCTTTAGTCTATCAAAAACTCATCAGAGGTATCGAATACTATACTAAGTTAAGTATGTGGAAGAATGCACAGGAATAAACAAAAATAAGGCTTTGAATACTAGTACATGTTTTTAGATTTTTCTAATAAGTTTAGATTTGATGTAAATGTTGTTGGTATCGGAGCAAAAATCGAAATGTTTAACTTACTCTCAGACGAGTGCAGATGTTGGTTTGTCGTAGTGTTTTGTTTTCCTTTATCGGATTTAACAAGCTGAATTGACCATTGGCAACGCGACGGGTGTGCTATAGCAAGCATAACTTCTTACTCTTCCGGAGCACCTGACTTCACTCTCTTTACGACTTGAGTTTACGTTGTTAATTGCAATTCAGTTGTTTTTGTGTTTTTATGCTTTGTGTTTTTCCTCTTGTTCTCGTTTCTGTTTCTGGTTTTGTCTTTGCCCTTTTGGACTTTTGACATTCGAATGCCCATTGGTACCTCTTTGCTTCCTTCCCTCCGACCCAAAGCATAAATATTTGGTTATATTGGTGGACATAATTTTTCGCAGAATTTGGCACTTAGTGTATAGCGTTGCTTGCTGAATAACTCCTTCATTCAAATGCAGCAGGTTAGAAATAAGTCGGTTCTATGTAAACACAATTCATGTTTTTTCCTCAATCTTGCAGAATGATCGTGAACTTAAAATGTTATCGTCACTTAATGGCATCCCGCCCCCCCCCCCCCCCCCCAAAGAAAACCCTGGATCCGTTTTTGTAGTGATTATTGAATAAAGTCCCTAAGGTCCCTTAACAGATGGCTAAAAATTTCCTTTCGTCATCTTCTACATACATGTTTTATTTTCGAGAACGGCCAATTAACTTTGAAAAGGAGGGCTATTAAAAAATTCGAATTTTTTATTTTAAAAAATAGTAAATCTGCTGAGGTTAAAACAAAATCATTCTGCCAGGTCCACCCATTTTCGAGTTAAATGGTTGGGCGCTTACTCCGATTTTCAAAAACTATCATGTCATAGCAAACTTTTATCTGTGATATGATGTTTCTCTTAAATTTCATGTCACGGGACAAACAAGATAAACGGACTAGTTGGTAAAAACAACGGCTTCCTTCAAAGAAAATCATAAAAATCTCCACAGTTCGGAAGTTTGTTATTACCTGTATTTAATAAAAACATGTTATTTATAAAAATGTTTCCGCCACTTCTTGTTTTTAATTCCTTCAACAAATAGTATAACATTATGACTTTTCAATTTAAATTGACTCTCTGCCTATAAATCTACTGATATTGACATGATTAATAACTTTTTGTGGTTTCACATATAGAAGTGGAAATTTGTACTATTACTGTGACCGCAACATCCTGTTTACTTGTCTGTTTCTTGTTTGGCATCGACAGTCATAATTTTAAAACAAACCTTTCCCAAATATTTCAGTAAAAAGGTTAGTAGTGCACGTTACGACAAGGGTGAAAAATTCAATTACAAAATGCCAATGTAAGCAGTTTTCATTCAAATAAAAATATTGGACAAATGGTCACAAAGTAAATTCATACATAATACGCAAACAAACGTTTAAATATATGAAGTTTAATTTTAATAAATATGAATGTTTAATGCATTGTAAGACACTGTTCTGATATAAAAAGTCAATTACTATTGTTTTTGTAGGATTAAACGGGAAGGGGTGGGGGTATCCAAAATGTTACGAATTTGATATCGAGTCAAGAAATATATTGACAGCAAAGGTTTATAAAATAATGCTTTGTAACTGAGAAAATTAAAACTAAAATTTATTACCTATCTTAGTTTGTAAAAACAGATTTTGTTGGGACATGCACCTCAAAAATTATTAATTTGGTGTGATGGCTTGGTCCAGGTTCTGCTAATGAAAACCTTAAATTCAATCTGATAAAATTTTAAAAGGAAGGTGCACATCTACATTTTGTCACAAAAGATATGAAGTGAGTTTCATGAAAATCGATTCAGGAGGAGTAGCGTATAAGAGATGCGTATCAAATTTGTAACGGAAGGACGAAAACACGGAAGGTCACCCCTATTACTATATACACCCACCACTTTTTAAGCGAGGATATCAACCATTCCCACTCCACCATTCAAGTTAAATGGTTGCTCCCTTAATCAAATCTTTACTCCATATCCATGTCGATTATACCCGTAGCCAGAATTTTTTGTTTGTTTTTTTTTGGGGGGGGGGGTTCGATCGAGGGTTCGATTTTCAAAATATTCCTTATTTTAACAGTGCTTAACCAAATTTCAGTTTGTTTTTACCTATATTTTAATTTTTTTGTCCAAAAGGGGGGGGGGGGGGTTCGTCCAAACCTCTCAAAACCCCCTGGCTACGGGTATGTTCCTCATGTTGTTAACACAAAAACCAAGCCCCGCTTGATTGCCATTAAACCTTAAGTTTGTGAAATACATGAACAAAATAAATTAAGACATACATAAAACAGACTTGCGAGGATAGAAGTTTCTATACATACACATATTATGTATATATGCAAGCAAACAAATAAGGGTCCTCATTCTTCAGGTCAATACGTTTAGATAAAGAGTCTTGTGTTGATGTTGCAGGGTAAATAAATAAACAACTTTTTCATTTTCATTGAAATTAGTAAACCAGAAGAAATGTTATTTAAGTAAGATTTCCTCATAATATTTAAACTACATGTATAAGTGCATTTAAAAAATTACTCGTCATCAAAGACTACATTTTTTCTTTTCAGGGAAATTTGAAATGCTTTCCATTTTGTATCTGTAATTTTATATTGTGGTCAGTTTTCAAAGTTCGAATTAGAAAGCTAGGGCTTTTTCAAATCTGGAATAAGTGTTTTATTTTCGTTTACTTTTATCATCAATATCATTTATTTTATCTCGTAAAATGTTATACAAATATTAGTTATTTGAGATTTTACATATATTATATGGTCTTAAAATGTTTTATTTCTCTACAGGTCTCCAATCTAAGTAAGTCAATTTTTAACTTAAATAAATCACAATTAAATGATATGCAACACAAAACAAAACTAGGTATACTTGTGTTGGGATGTCAACACAGAAGTCGCCCAAAATTGACTTTGATAGTATTCAATTCAAATCAGGATATCAAAATGTACCTAGAAATAAAATTTCATTGAAATCGGACAGATAATTTTTTGGGGGGAGGAATGTAGTGAGAAAATGGCGGCCATCTTGAAAATTTCCAAAAGCATTTTCCACACCTCTAAGCGACCCCCGACCACCTCAGCAACTTTCATTTTGATTGGTCAAAGCGTTTTCTCAAACTGCGTCGGACAATTTCATCAGCAAGTAAGGAAAAGAAAGGGCGCAAAAACAATAAGTCTCCCAAACTACGTTTTGGGCGACTTAATTAACAGAAAAGGCAAAAAACAACGAACAAGTCTCTGATGACAGCTTAATTAAGGAGACAAGACTTTAAGTTGGCCGAAAATTTGTCGGTGATCTTAATTAAATTGTCTTAATCTTAGTTTTTTTTAATTTACGCTAGAATCTTACAATAGTTTATTTCTAAATATAAGATTTTGGCCGCAATGTACAAGGTATAGCATTCATCGTAATTATTATTTTGTTTAAAAAAGTACAAACACATTGTAAACGAGGAATCTTTCTTTATCTTCCTTGCTCTACTTCTAAAAATTGGACTGATATTCTAAATTTTGCAATAATTACGAGTTTTATAATCAAAGTGAGGTGTTAATAAAATTCTTTCCCCAGTTCAATCAATCTATCATTTAATCAGTCTTGCCTTTTCGACATCATAATCTGTGTCAGAAATAATATCTTGACCGGGAATAAGTCTTTCACATATGTATACCATGATAAGTTCCCTTTTCGTTCAATCATTGTCAATGGTATAGTCAAACAAAAAACCCCAGAAATTATTAGTTTGGCAAGCCTGAAAATTGCTTAGGACATACATGTTGGCATACCAAATCATCCTGGCTTGCTAACGTATCTGTATTGTCCAGCAAATAAAACAGAGACGTTTCCGTTGGCTTGGCCATGTCCTCAGAATGCCAAACACAAACATCACCAAAACGGCACTAAGATGAACAAAACTGGGCAAAAGACCACGAGGCAGACAAAAGTTGACATGGAGAAAGACTGTGGAAAACGAGCTGAAAGACGTGAAAATGACATTGGGTGAGGCAGTGAAAAAGGCAAAGAATCGAACTGAATGGAGAGATCTTGTGGTGACCTTATGCTTCGCCCGAAGGATAGGTAGGAAGGTTACTAACGTTAAGACATTCAAAGGTCTCATATAATGCTTTATGGAATTTTCATATCGTCTCAGTTCCAAACAGGGTAAAATTCGCATGTACAACAAATTCTGAAAAAAATTACAGAACTAAGTACAGGAGTTATAAAGATTTACTGACTTGAACGGACAGATGTATAGACGGAAATGAATAATGAACAACTATAGCTTAATACCACAACACCCATACGAAAACTCGTCGTAGGGGCATAACAATATAGAAAGTTTTAAAAACTATCTCGATTATTTCAGAATATTTTTTTTTAATAAAAAGCCTATTGAAATGAATTGAGACTTAAGACTACAGTGGTTGGGGGTCTCAAATCGTCTTTAATGAGAGAAGCAGAGAGGTACCAAAAAATTCGGATGCCAAAAGTCCGAGAGTAGTTCTCGCCACGTTTTTTCTCAATAGCAGTTCTCAATTCTGCCCATTATTTTGTCATTTTACCGCTAAAATTGTCATAGAATAGCTCATTTTAAAGGCCTGTTTTCTTCTTAAAAGATAATGTCGTTTTTCCGATCTTACTGTAAAAAATTCACACAATAGTAAATATAGACGTTTGAAAATCGCTTAGCGGGATACAAACAACAGCTATTAGAAACTGACAACATAAAAACGCACAAAAAATCCCGCATATCAATTAACAACGCAAAATTAAGTCGTAACGAGAGTGAACTCAGGTGCTCCGAAAGGGTTAGGAGTTTCTGTTTGTTGCAACACACCCGTTGAATTGCTTATTGTCAATTCAGCGTGTAAAATCCGGTAAAGGAAATAGAACCCTTTTACAAACCAACATCCTTTTATTTATATATTACAACTAGTTTATGTCCCAATTATGATCGATTATGACTGAAATTTCCTCATCGGGACATTAAGCAGATAACAATCAATCAATCAATCATACCAACATCTGTACTCATCTGAGAGATAGAAATCCCACATTTGTCTATGAGCGCACATGAAGCTAAAGTTATCACGTTTGTCATAGAGTTTTGTTGATGTCTATATTCTAGATGAAGATCTAGATATGAAGCAGACTTCCTAGAATCCGTAGTGAATTTTATCTCAAGTTCCTGGGGATTTATGACAGGGATGTGACAATGTGTAAGCCCCTAGCTAACGGAAAGGGGTCAAGGCCCCCAAGAGGTCCAGGGCAGAGCCCTGGTAGGGGGACGAAGCCCTCCGGCCGAAAACGATTTTAAGCAGATTGAAGTGATTTTGGCGATCTATTTCTTATGTGCTTTAATATTAAGAATCACTAGCATCACTAGGTGCACCTAACGTACCAATATGGTTGATGTTGCACTTGGCCGTAAGCAGGAATGGACTTAAATTATTCTTCTGTAAGTAGTGGTCATTCATGCGGAAAATATAGGTCACAGCCAGCATCCGAAGAATGCATTGTGCTTAGCATCACTAGGTGCAACTACCATACCAATATGGTTGAAGTGGCACTTGACAGTAATTGTGTATGGACCTTAACCATTCTTCTGTATGTTGATCCGGACGCCGACGCCGACGCTCTGGGTATCACATAAGCCCCGTCACTTTTGTGAGGTGAGCTAAAAACCAGATTGATCACTTCATCATCAATGGCAGATATAGAAGATCTCTTGCCGATGTCCGGGCTATGAGAGTGGTAGATGCAGGTACTAACCACAATCTTGTCATTGCACTAAACTAGGAACAACTGCACTAGGAGAGCCTTTCTGCACAAGGAGAGCTTTTAATACTGCACTCTTAAAATGAACGAAATCGGGAAACAGTTCACATTAGAAGTGAAGAATAGGTTTGCAGCTTTAGAAAAAAAGAGGCAATATCAGGCAGATGAAGATCTTCAAAAAGAGTGGAAGGAGTTTGCCACAGTTTATACAGAGGCAGCTGAAAACATATTAGGCAAGAAAAGAACAGAAAGAGTGGATAAGCAGTGAAACCTGGAAACCTATAGACAGTAGAAAAAAGATGAAGAATAAAGTGAACTGTACAAAATCTGAGAGGATACGTGTCATTAAAAAACAGAGGTACAAAGAAATGGACAGAGAAGTGAAAAGAAGCGCTACACCTGAGGACGCCATGGATGCATCGAGGAGGAATGGCATGGGAACCCTGCACAGAATTACTAAGAATATCTGTAATAAGAAAAGACAATCGACAATCAGCAGCTGGAGTGATAGATGAGAATAGCAACCTGCTCATAGAGGTATTAGAAACTCGAAAAATGGAGAGAACACTTCGAACAAGTTTTAAATGTCGAAAACCAATGTTACGATGATGTAGATGAGTATGAGTTTGATGGCAACATGATCGAGGAAACTAACACCAGTCCTTCACAGGAAAATAAGAGATAGAACAAGCTTTGGACACGTTGAAATAAGCAGAGGTACCCCCATTGGGGTATCCGAATGTCAAAAGTCCGAAAGGGCAGAGACAAAACCTGTAAACACCAACAAGAACGGAAAAAAAACAGACAACATGTAAAACATGGAAAAACAAAAATCACTGAATATCAATCAACAACGCGAACTCCAGTCGTAACGAGAGTGAACTCAGGTGCTCCGAAGAGTAAGCAGTTCCTGCTTGCTATGGCACACCCGTCGCGTTGCCAACAGTCAATTCAGTGTCAAATCCGGTAAAGAAAGACAAAACAAAACCCATGACAAACCAACATCTGCCCTCATCTGAGAGATCAAAATCCCATATTTTTCTATAAGTGCATGATGTCTTCCGTAAAATTTCTTGAGCGAAGACAGCAACCGAGGAGCAACATAACCCTGTGTGAGCATTTTTTGTTTCAGACGTGACGCTCTTCTAATGCAATCGATGTAAGTCCCGCATGCTCTGGAATAACGAATCAATTGAGATACGTAAACACCATAAGCGGGAGCGGACGGAATGTTGCTACACAAGAAGGGAAAGTTGACGATTGGAAAGTTGAAGTCATCACGTTTGTCATAGAGCTTTGTTGAAAGTTTTCCTTGAGAGTCAATTTCAATATAATCTAAATATGAAGCAGACTTCCTAGAATCCGTAGTATCCTTAGTCTCAAGTTCCTGAGGATATATAAGATGGAGAAAGTCACCAAATTGAGAATTGTTCAGTGAAAGGACATCATCAATATAAAGAAAAAGTAATCTCTCTAATATGAAGAAAGGTAAAGGAGCATTTGTTGACAACATCAGTGGAGACTTGTTGAAAGCTGGACGTAGTATAACATCAAAGAAACTGTTGCACTTGTTTGAAAACGTAAGAACCTGTAAAATACCAGATAACTGGAAAAAGTCAATGATAGTCAAAATACCGAAGAAAAGTGACCTAACTTAATGCGACAACAGCAAGGGAATTTCTCTACTATTCATTACTGGAAAAGTCTTCTGTAGAGTACTTATAGAGAGATTAATATAAGTGATAGAGGACAAACTGAGAAATGAGCTGGAATCTTATAGAATGGGACAGGGGACATACGAACAGATCTTCATTCTTCGAAATATTGTTGAACAGAGCATAGAGTGGCAATCATCGCTGTACATAAAATTCATAGACTTTAAGAAACCCTTTGACAGTGTACATCGAGACAAGCTTTGGAAGATTCTGTAGTCATATGGAATTCCTGATCTCTTTGTTGCCATCATCCGGGGAAGGTACAACGGTATAACTAGCTGTGTCATTAACAACGTGCAGACATCTGATTGGTTCACTGTCAAGACTGAAGTCGGGTTTCCTGTTTATCATTGCTGTAGACTAGATTATGAGAAAAACAACTGAGGGAAAAAAGACTGGAATAAGATGGAAGTTTACCAACCAGATGGAAGACTAAGACTATGCTGAGGATTTTGCGCTCCTGTCTAGTAAATACCAACATATGCGAGAAAAGAATGAGAGATTATGCAAATATGCTTAAAGAATTGGACTCCAGATCAACACAAAAAAGACCAAAGTGTTATGGTTGAACAACAAGGAGACAAGTTCCATCAAGATACATTAGAAAAGTGTTGATGATGTAGACACTTTTACAGACCTCGTTGCTATCATCAACAAAACAGGGGGAACTACAGAAGACATCAAACATAGACTAAGTCTAGCAAAAAAACCTTTGCCAACCTTAACCCTCTATTGAAGTCAACAAAATACAGCAAGAGTTTTCAAAAGAAATGTCATGTCATTACTACTTTATGGGGCGGAAATGTGGAAACTTAATGACAGCGACACCATCAGCTTAAAAACATTCGAAATAAAATGCCTCAGACGAATACTCCACAACTGGCCAACTAAGATCAGTAATGATGACTTAACTTTCCCAGTTACAGAGATCATCAGGTGCAGAAAATGGAGGTGGATTGGTCATACTCTGAGGAAATCACATGACGACAACACCTTATGAGCCGTTCGTGGCTCGAAGAGGCTAGACACATGCCCTTATTATGCCCCATCTATGAAAGTAGGGGCATATAGTGTTCGGGTTTGTTCGTCGGTCCGTTCAAAATCAGGTTTACCTGCAGGTTGAAGTTTACCACGAAAAAAGTGTGGCATCATCATAAAACTGTGTACACATATACATAGGGTATTTTAAAACAAACAAAAATGATCATAAAACTGTACCTGTCTTATCAACTTCATGGTTGATTGATCACAGAAAAAGGGGTGATATGCTTATGTTTACCTATAGGTTGAATAGAAAATAATGAGATGTGGAATAAGTGTACGCGACACAGCTCACATAACAAGCGGTAATTTAGAAAAACCACAATGGAAAACCGCCAGCAGCCTTCAACGAAGCCAGTAGGCGCTGCTTGCCGTTCTGCAATCGGCCCAAGGTCTAAATCAAATGTATATAATTCAAATCCAATCCTGAAATAGTCAAAGATAGACCCTTGTTATGTTCTTGAAGTTACTTTACTATATGAATGAAGTGTGGTACCATCATGAAACTATACACGTATACATCAGTATATGAACAAACAAAAATCATCATAAAATTGTACCTGTCATCAACTTCATTGTTGATTTATCATAGAAAATGGGGTCTCATACTTAGGTTTACCTAAAGCATGTAAAGGTTGACGTTACTTTACCTTGTAGGACGCATGGTATCATGAAACTTTATAACTCATTTAATCATCATAAAATTATACTCTTGAAATCAACTTCATTGTCTGGTGATTGTGCGCGGAAAAATAAATGTTGTGAGATGGGCCATTATGTCTTTTGGACATATTGCTTTATGTTTTGCGATGGGATACCCCAACAAGGGGCTCCCAGAGCCTGCATCGTTTACCTTAAAGGTATAACCCCTATCAAAGAACACCTGACAACGACTTTTGTAGAGCTTAATGAGCTTATTAAGGTTTCAGCATGCAATCACCTTTCTCTATCTGCTATAGTTTTTATTCTGTAGACCAAAACATGGAAATAGCTATTTTGTACCTTTAGGTGTACCAAAAGGGCAATCAAATATCGTTAATCCGAAAATTGGTAGACATAAAAATATCACAACAAACCACAAAACCAACAAAAGTACATGTAACAACCAAACCACTATCAGCAACGTTAACTCAACTTGAACGACAGTGAACTTAGTTCCTCCGGCAGAGTGAGCAGCTCCTGCTTGTTTTAGCACAGCCGTCACGTTGCCAACGATCGATTTAGTGTGGGTCCGATTTTCATGTCTAATTTTACCCGGGTGGTCATCTCAGTATAAAATTTACGATAAAAGAGACGACTTTAATTCTGAATGTTGCTACACAAAAAGGAAAAGTTGACTATTGGAGAGTTGAATTCATCCCGTTTGTGATAGATTTGTACAGACTTTGTGAGGGTTCTGGTTTAGCAGGAGTTGCAGAGGCGAGTTAAGAGATGCGTACATGGCTTAGTCCATGTTTTGCTATAGAAAACCACTTAAAATTAATCGGATAACCAGAAAAGGTAATGCCCCCGCCTCACATTATACAATGTTTAAAGTAAGACTTAATCATCGCCACCATAAAACTACGGATAGCTAAGGTGTCTGTGTCTGTAAGACACAGATGATGCCCCGCGATGTATGGACAAATTGACTTTAATCAAAATTGCAGAAAAAAATTACAGAAAACTGTTATTTTCATAAAATTTTCTAAGTCCAAGGGTAATAATTTCAGTCAAAATCAACGGACCGGAACGAAACGCGAACTAGATCTGTAACTCATCATGATCGACTCGCATACCAAAAATCAGCTCAAAATCTGCAAGCATGTGGAAATAAAGTCCGGAAAACTTGCGGGACGTACGGACGGACAGACGGACGGATGTACGGACAGGGGTAAAACAATATACCCCCCAACTATAGTTGAGCATGTCATAAAAATTAAAAATACATTGAGGGGTTTCGGAAGGGTAAGTAGGTACCCCCCAATCAATATATATCCCTAAGTTTTGAAGTTTTGAAGTGGGGGTATTAAAATATATAAATAAAAATATTTTGTTTTGCAGTTTTACAAAGTCTCACATTTCTCCATATGATAGTAAATTGATCTTTAATATCACACAATGCCTTAAACATGTTATTATGTCTTTATTATGATAAATTATAGCATGTCATGTTCCTCATTGATTCAAGAGTTGAAATGTAATAACATAAATAAATCTCTGATACTATTACCGCAACATTCTTATCACCTAAGATTAACAAACGTTCCCAAATACTTCCCGATTTTGAAAGGTTACATAGCAAAAGAAATGCACTTGGTGACATTATCAACTTTGCATGACTTGTATATATGACAACCTTGAACTGGATCATTTTCTAAGTTGTAAATATTTAGATTAATGAAGTAATCCATGTATATGTATGCATATAATGACACATGTTTCAATCCTCCATTGTTTTAAATGTCTGTACCAAGCAATAAGGTCTTCATTTCTTCTGTTCATTAACATCATTAAGGTGAAATGATTTTACGTTTCACTGATCACACTTAAGTAGATCAATCCCATGTACAAACATGCATGATAAGAGACTCATCCAGCATGTCTAGACTGAATATACTCTACATAAATATTTTATTTCAAATATAAATTACATACAAATGAGAAATAAAAAATACTACATTGAAATAAAAATTATAATGCCAGCACGAATTGAAAATTGACCAGGCATCATTTAAATCAGGTTCAGAACTCAGAAATGGTAATGTAAAGATCAATGCTACAAAATCATATCTGACAATGCAAGATGGTCCAAGATCTCTTTACAAGTTGTAAATAGTTATATATATATACATGCATATAAATGCTGTTAATCTAAATTACATAAAAACAATTCATAAGGTTTAATCAGTGTATAAATATGATTTTCTAGCTTAAACATTAAAACAGGTAAATTGTCAAGATATCTATCACAGTATACTCCAGCGACAAATCTCTACTTTTCAAAGCTGTGGGCGTTTACTTTCTGGTTATGTGTTTTTACAAATTAAATAAGCCTATAAACTTGTCAACACTTGCTGATAAAATCTCGCATGCTGCAGATCATGATCATGACCTCATTATTAGCATGATAAGGTCAACTGTTACACGTGGTGTTGCATTCCAATCCATGTCTTATTTTGTTATCTTTATTTATATTTACATTGTATTATTAAAATTATATTAATTGTTTCAATGGAAATTACATAACTTGAAAATGCATAATGATATTGATTAACTTGATTCAGACAGATGTGATTAATATAAAATAAAATACTGAGAAAAAAAGAACTTGTGTAATCTGTTATTATGTGATTCTCCAGCATTGAGAGGTTTGCACATGGTGGTTTGTAGTTGGATATTTAAGGAAACTCCCATTATTGCTTATACAAGGCACAAGAATTTGTCAGATATTCTAACCTTGACCAAGATGAGACACTAATATAGGACAATCCCTGATGATGGCAGGCCTATATATGAATTACTAAAGAAAAGAGTAATAATTACCAAAAAAATATAATTTAAAAATTAAAATTTTAAAATTAATACTTTTAACTTGTGCTTATTAATGAAATAATGTAAATAAAAAGCACAAAATTTTATGTTTGTTTTCACAATCTCATAATGATAAATTTGTCTGCTAAAGTTTTCAATGACTTCTCTGACCTTTAATTATTTTTGTAACAAGCTCCTCTAGTATCTCATTTGGGAGTTAAATTTTTAAGCTGATAAGAGATGTCAATCATACAGCTTGATCATTCTGATCAATTTGCTAGAGGTTTGTCGCTGGAGTAAGTAATAAATATGTTCTAAGTACATGTAAAACAACATTAGTAAAATATGACACAACAAACAAAAGATATGCCTTCATAAAATTTGATTTTAAAAAAGAAATTCATTTCATGCATAATTAAATGTTAAAAACGACAGAGGACAGCTACAGAGATGGACACAAAATGATTCTTCTTCTAGTGGATTTACTGACAAGAGTAAGAAATGATAAGAATAACATAACATAACATATCTTTTATTTCCAAATCAGGAGCCCACTGGGATCAATGAGAGTTGTACAAAAAAGAGGAAAAGAATAATTGATAGATACACATAATTATACATAAGACAACATGATGAGACAATTTACTGGATTATTAATGTTCATCGTAATATAATATTGAAAATCTAAACACCACTGTAAATTTTAGTTTACAATATCTTTATCTAATATAAATCTGGCAGTGGCTGCTAGAATGTCAGTGTCCTCATTACTAAGTAAAAAAAATCAATTTGGATTCATTCGACAAACTAGAAAACCTGGGATACTTTTTGGCAACAAGATTTAATAAAATATTTCTTTTTGTTCTGAATTTTGTACACAATTTCTGAATTTTTGAAATGAAAAATGCATATTTGACATACTTATATCAACGTTTGGCACGTATCAACATTTTAAAACGATGTTTTGGGCCCCTTTGACCCTTAATTTCTCAAAAGGAATGGATTTTCACAAGGATTCCAATGAAAAAAGGTTTTGAAAATCGGACCACAAATAAACAAGTTGATTTTTCGGGCGTGGCCCATCTTTGACCCCTTGTAGCATTGTAACGTAACAAAAATCACCAAAAGCTATGACACATGATCGTACATTTAGTTGAGAGGATTTAATGAGGAATACATTAAAAAGAATTTTCAAAATCGGACGAAGAAAAAACATTAAACAGAAGTTTTGTCAATACAAACATTTTAGCCCCGTTTAGTCCCTTTTTCTAAACTGGCAGGGTTCCCAACACCTATATTTAAAAGGAAGCTTCCTTTAATGGATAGAAACATCATATCAAAATTTCCTAACAATCCATCAAAATTACTTTAGTGCCAAATGTTCCCAGTGACAACAATGACAACGACAACATCGCCATAACATTGAACGATCGCAAAAAGTTTTGCCGTCGTATTTAACTACTTTGCACAAATCAGAATTTAAGCAGTTAAGAAATATTTATCGAATTGTTTGAACCTTCGCATATAAAGAATGCTAACCGATAATAGAATCGATTTAAAAATGACATCTGACATCATCAGCATCCAACTCTCAGATTAGTACAAATAAAGGTTAATCATAGAGTACTGGTACTGTCTTTTCCCGGATTTTAGCGACATGCGTATTGCTTATTGAATTGTATGTGTGTTTTATAACTTTATAGTGAATAGTGTCGTTTCTCTTCTTATTTATGGTTTATGGACTCGATTCGAATGCCACATTAATAATTTTTTTCTGTTTCTGATGATTGAATAGTCGTAACTCTTATACTTGATTAGTATCTCTCTAGTACCCGTGCTAGTACCAAGTGTTCCATCTTTTCATAATAAGTAATAATACATATGGTTATAGGTTTTTTTAAATATAATTCGCTGTACCTGGTTTATTAAGTAAGAGCATGTACAGACCTTCAACGTTGACTAGACATTCACAAGAATAATCTGGTTTATATCCACTATTGATATAAAATGGATGCTTCAGTATTGAATAAATACTGACAACGCATTTTGCGTTCAAATTCAGATAAGTCTTTCATAAAGTTTTTTCTTAAGCTTTTTATGCTAGGAGTATAGGAATAAATTTAACTCTTTAGATAATAAAAGATATTCATTTTCAGAAAGATTGTATTCTGAAAAGTTCTTCACTATTTTTTGGCTTTCTTGACTGTTTTGTTACGCTTATCTCTTTTTCTGTTTCTATTTAAGATTTCTATTAAAGCGTCTAGCCATTATGAAGTATTAAAGGATTGTGTTTACGCTAAACATAAGCTATCATGGTATAAATAGATCATACGGTTAAACGCGTTACTAAAGTTGTGATTTGTCATCACATGTTATTTTAATATATTAATTCAGGTTTATTAAGTGCTACATCGACCTTATGGAATGTTAAAAAAGGCGGTCATATTTCCATCACAGACACGCTTTACTTGTGATGTAATATATATACGAGTTAAAGCGCTCAACTAACCGATAAACAAAAAATATTAATGGCGGATGGATTATTTACAAACGTAAAGGTAATTGTTTAGAATTTACATTTGATAAAATCATAATTACATTTATTAGGTGCAAAACAATAATTATTGTGTTGCATGATTTGGACAAGTATTTAGCAATTACACTGTCCTAGTTTATTGAAAATACTTCGCTTTTATTATATGATTTGCATTGATATTCAATGCACCAATACAAGAGTTGGAAAGAATGTAACTGACTCTAGCCAGTTGCAAAGTGTAACGAAAATATAAAAAAAACCCAAACAATTAACATAAACAAATGTTAAATGTGTGTTCATTATACGAGTTGGCGTTAACGTAAAAATAAAAATCCCCCAAAAGATTCAATAAATATCATACCCAGTCTACATGGTCTAGGGGTTTTACGTTTATCCGGGTAAAATTATTCTGGTGTATTTGATTTTTGTCTCGCCTGCGACGAATAGTCGCGGAAGGCGAGACATTACTTTCCGGCGGCGGCGTAAACTTTCTTGTAAGACTTTTGGGGAAAATGAATTACTTGAAAAGTATAATAGCTAGGCTTCTGATATTTGGTATACAGACAGTTAAGGTTATGGTCTACGTAACTGTTACCATGCCGTGTGACCCTGACCCCATTTTCACGCTCCAGTGACTCTGTGAACTTAGGTCTTTTTTCAGGCCGAAAACGTCTTTGTAAGACTTTTTTTTTGTATACAGACAGTTGAGGTTATGGTCTACGCAACTGTCACCATGCCGTGTGATCTTGACCCCATTTTCACGCTTCAGTGACTTTGTGAACTTAGGTCTTTTTTTAGGTTGTTAACTTATTTGTAAGACTTTTGTGGAAAATGAATTTCTTGAAAAGTATAATAGCTAGGCATCTGATATTTAGGATATCGATGAATTAAATTAGGGTTTTTGCGTCCCTCACCTTGACCTCATTTCTTCACTAAATGACTGTTAATATTGTTTTTTTTTGTGTTCAGTCTTTTATGCTAAGTCTGTTTCTCAATGACTATGATATATCTAGAATCACTTTAGTTGGTCCACAGTAAAATGTCGAGGAATAATGAATGAATAGTTGAATAACTTGATATTCCGATGGTGCCAGCAGGCGATACATACTTTAGTGTTAACTCTTGTTTTATTAATCAAAGCGTCTTTGAGGATAATTTTTAAAACTATGCATGTGTTACGTCAGAATGCAAGACCAACAACAAATAACGTTCATGCTTGTGTGTTTGCTTATTAGAAAAGTCCACGGCCATTTTTCAATATTTTGCTAATTTTATTAATTTATATCGAACAATGGCCCTAGGAACTGTATGAGATATAAATATGGGGTATTCTTTGTGATCGTTTTAGTTATTCTGTCATATTTTGCTTTATTATCTATTTCTTATATTGTATATGGCATTTTTCTCAGAAATCATTTTTATACGACCGCAAAAAAATTTGCGACGTATTATGGTATGATGCTGTCGTTGTTGTTGTTGTCGTCGTCGTTGTCTGTTAACTTCAGTGTTCCCACAATAACTTTAGTTCTAGTTATCCGATTGCTATGAAATTTGACAATGATTTTCTGTACCACAAAAGGATGGATGGAATTGATTTTGGGGGTCTCCCCTTTTTACGTTTAGAAATTAGGGGCCAAAAATGCTTCTTTTTTGTTTGTTCCCACAATAACTTTTGTTCTGGCTTAACAAATGCTGTGAAATTTTACACGAATGTTTCATACCATTAAAGGATGAACGGGATCGATTTTGGGCTGCATGTGTCCAGAGCAATGTACTTTCCATATTGGGCCTAAAACGTTGAGGGTTCGACATGTTGCGGTAGTATCATGCTGCGCTCGGCGAAGCTTTATATTATAGTTTAATATAGTTTTTGTTTAAATTTCTTTCAATACCTAAAGCCTAATGGATTTATATTATATCATATTGGATTAAATTTAATCCAATTCACAAAATCATTTCATGTGTTTTATTCATTCCAACTCGTTGATTAAATCTAATCAGATGAATGCAACAAAAGGTGTGTGATTAAATATAATCAAACTATATATTATAAGGAAAATGGATTAAAATTAATCGAAAACACTGGTATCAAGAATTTTAACATGAACATGGAACTTGGATAAAATGTTCCAAAGAATGTGATTAAATATAATCCGATTGAGGGTTACACTTTGAACAGTCGCGATTAAATATAATCAGATCGGGGATTTGATTTATTTACGGATTTTTAAACATTAACTGATCCTTATTTTTATTTCAGATGTACCAGCACAGATTAAATTTAATCTAGGATCTTACTTTCTATAGCAAGACAATGTGTGATCTTAACTGCTGCATCATAGACTCTATGCAAAGACCTCATAGTTTCTTTGATGCAACTTATGATCTTCCATACTTTCAACAAAATCAAGCAGAAATGACAGAAATGCATGAAAATCCCACGATTGAGAAAAAGAGACTTTCTCATTTCAGAGAAGACTTAGTTTTAAGCAATAGATTGGAAATTTGAAAGTTTAACAATTTTATGTGATTAGATTAACTACTTCGCCACGTTTTTCCGCAAATATAACTCTCACAGAAGGTTTTGTCTCAGGAAAAAATATTTCGTCTAACAATGTTATATTATTTTTTTCAAATGCTAGACAAAATTAGTAACCCACGTCTGAAAAGGATACCTACAATGAGTCAAGCCTTCAACTCTTTTACAATCACGTGACAAACGTGTATTACCGACACCCTTTACAGTTTTGGCAATACCCTGTTTTACTAGAGTAACCGGTTTTTACAATCACGTAATAGCCGTTATTTACCATACCCGGTCACTGTCGAAGAATACCCAGACACTAATAGAGTTATTGTTCTTAGTAAATAAATGGGAAGCGTTTCGATTTCAACACTAGATAAAGTTTAGAGTCTTCATTTGACCTGGTATGTGAAAAAACGTTAAACAAAAAAGAACATATAACATATATTGCATTTAATAAATCAAAAAGTTCGTCGTAAGTGTACATTTGTTATATGATTGAGAAATAATAACTAACAGTAAAACAGTAAGGCGCAACAAACTTGACATCCTCCATAACTAGAAGACATTATCTGCTACCAGCTGGGGACAAGCTGCTGTACTCTGATGGCCTATTTCAATTGACATCACAATATTAAAATTACATAATAGATTTTAGAACATTCTATGATTGGAATATATCATGTCTTTGGTCCCTAGTAGGGACAATTTGTGTCAAGATTTTTGCATACCTGCTTCATTATTCAGCATGCCAAGGTAGACATTTAGAATAAGCTAGTCACTGGATGTAACACGAAAAACACGCAAAATAAATACCAATTATACAAACTATCATACATTACTAATTTTACACTCGTCATAAAACTACATTTATAACATTCATTAAATGTTAAGGTTTTCAAACACATATTAACATTTAACAATTCGCTAATATGTTTTAATTCCATTGCCAGTTATGCCCATCAGAATATTATGAACACGTATTTCCATCTACATATAAATAAGGGCATACAAACAAAGTGCATGCAACAGAAGTCCTACGTATGACTTACATGCAACAATAAGGCTAAATATAATAAGTAGCATTTGTATTACATACAATGTACATGTAACCAAAGGTTACATTTAATTGCCTGACTGCCAACATTGTTTAGTGAAAGATTGATTAATTGTTTGTTTTACATCCAGTGGGCAGTATATCAGCTATATTCTGGACAAAATACAAAATACCGTACACCGATGAAACTGTTAAAACGGGCAATCCAAAAATCAAAGTCCGAGAAACCGGGAACTCCAGAACCAACAACCAAAATTATAGTAACTACAGCCATGGTCTATAACATGGTACAAGCATTCCAAACCTCCCGATTTCATTACTGTAGTACTTGAGTTGATAAGTTGATTAAAAGGGTTAGGTATCATAAACCACTAGTCAGTAATAGGTGTATCCAACAATCATCATCACACATTTTAGATGGATCAACGGAAACCCAATCTGACTGCCAGAGGAAAAGTGTGGAGTATTTGCGTGGCAATCTTCAAACACGGCACTCACTGGCTTTCCATATTATGAACTGACAGCCCCAGAGAGAGAGCCTTCCATATCAATGTCCCGGGTATGCGCTGTGCAGCTCTGTGGGTCGAGCACTAGAAACCCTCTCAGTATGGTATTATATTAAGGTATAAGTGGGGGTAAAAAAGAAAGACATACTAGTATGTTGATTATTTTCCAAACATTTTTTAAGCAAAATTTGTACAAGCAGGAAGACAAGCAAATTACGAAGTAAAATTTTTATCAAGTACTCTTATGTTCATTTTTGCAGACTAGATTATAACTTGTGCAATAATTGTTTGATGTATAACTAAAGCAAGTAATGAGTATACAATTTTTAACATAGATGTTATCACACTAAATTGTATACAGACAACGACATCAATTATTTTTTTCCTTCATGATATATTCCAGATAGGCTGTTTTCAGCCAATATTCTATTCAAATTATGATTACATTCTAAAACAAATGTCCAATATGAACATTTACCTGTATCACTTTTCAAAAAATTGTAATATTCAAATCACCTAAACAATTTATTACTTTATCTGTAAATAGTTTTGGTATGAGCGCTAACGATTAGTCTTCGCGATAAAAAAAATCCTGGTGCGGGTTCGTAAATTTTAAAACTTTGATAACTTTGATGACTTTTATAATAAACAGTATTATTTTTAAACACAAAACTTATGCCTTTAATTTCCGTTAGGACTTAAAAAGGGGGTATTGAATCATGATGCAGAGATCCTCCCGATATATCTCTTATATAAAATAGCTATAAAAATACAGTAACACACAAACTTATTTCGTAGCAAATCTACAATTGTTGGATCTCGGATTTTTTAATGAATTATAAGAATACTCCATAAATGTAATTGTTAATAAGAAATTTTTATCCCTTATAAATATACATCTCACGTTGTGCAAAAAATAGGGACAGAATATAAACCCCGAGCTAAATTTTGTCGGTATTTCTTCGATCTACCGCAATCAATAAAGAAACAGTCTTTTGTCATGTCAGAATTAAAAGTTCATCAAAAATACTAAGGTCGTAAAATTTTCTATGCCAGACGTGTGTTTTGATTAATCACAACTCATCAGTGGCAGCACTCTAGCAACAAGATTAGAAGACGACATAAATAGAATGCTAAAAACATTGTATCCCCCAATACAAAACAAACGGTCCAGCAAATCATGCCAATCTATCAAGAAATTATGCCAGATCATACTTGACGTGAGACATTGCATTCATTCAAACAACGTGGTTTACTGAGAAATGATTCAATATTTTCGCAGAGACGTTTTCTTAAAACCGCTAATAAGAACACTATATTCAGCACACAAAACAAGCATACGGTTTCATACATCGTCAAAAGGAGCCAGATGTATACAGCAAACGATTTGGTTTCTCAATATATATGAAGGTTGATTGCGTCACCTATAACATCGATTGCTGCAAGTTTATTGGCTAGGGCTGAAAAAAGTTTTTCTACATACCGAAATTTGCTCGACTGTATTCTTAATTGACAAGGATTCTGACTTTTCATGTCGGATAATTTGCTTTTCACCTTTTCACGCGTTTTCTTCACTAGTAAAAATTTGGACTCAATTTTATACCTGCAAAATTGTTGAAAGTAACGATAATGCCTATTGAAGCAAAACATCCTTGTTTTTACTATTAAGCGTACACCACCTTTTCCCAGGCCACTCTACTAGATCCTTTACAACAGACATGCATATTGTTTAGATGAGTTTCTGTTTAGAGTGCCAAAATAATAGGATAACATTTGTTGTTGCCGGAGATATTAAGACTTTTCTCGAGATAGTAGAAAAAATCCCGTACAAAAGCAGCAAGTAAACTAGTCTTATAATATAGTTTAGGTTAAATGATACTAACAGACAGACTAATCATTTTATTAGCATTAAGTACAGTTCAAGGTTCTGAGTCTAACATAACTACCAACAACTTGAGTTTCTCTGTGAGTTGTATTTATATAATTTTTTATGTTTATTGACTGTCGTCTGTATGATACTAAATTGAGTTGCATCGTGGTATCTATCTTTCCTTTTGTAATTCATAATTGAATTTTCTTCAGTTGAAATGGATTACTTGTTTCTTAATTTATATGTTATTCTTGAAGGTGTGTACTAGTAATTTGTTTCGGTTTTATTGTGTCAATTATTTGGGTCGTTGTTCGTTTCATTTTCCATTTACGATGTTTTTTGTATCACCAATAAGTTGATGTTAGAGACTTTCTTTAGAAAATCTGTGGTCGACTTCAGATTCATTTTACAAGGATTGCCAGTTTTTATGCCGAAGTTTGGTGGCTTTACGGTACTTCAGATTGAAAACGCAACACTTATATCAATTTGCCAGCGTTCCAAAAATCCGTCAGCAATGCAGTCAGATCAGTCAAATCGTTCCAAACCGGTCAGATCGTTCCAAATCCGTCCATCAGTCAACGGATGATGAACGATTTGATTGATCTGACGGATTGATTTTGACTGATCTCTCCAATCAATCCATTCAGCTTCCGGTCAGTGAAATTAATATTTCGAAATTAAAAACATTCGTTTCATTCGAAAATATTAGAGGTATATAAATGTCAACTATTATTTCTGCATTAATAGCTCGTTTTATCTAAAAGTAAGATTAAAACTAGTCGAAAGTTATAAATGATATAAGTAGAAATTATTTACATCTATAACTAATGCATCTGGGACGGAATATAAACATCACATAGTGTCATTAGCTAACATACCGTGTCAGTAAATTGTCACAGGTGTTAGTGAAATCAGTTCTAAATAAGCTGTTAGACATTGATGGTGGCTTGCAAACACCCGAAAAACAATTTTTTCTGCATCAATTTTTATTTAAAGTAATAGTAATAGTTCAATGTTTTTAAAGCTGATATCTGTTTTTATGTCACCAGCCAGACTTGATCTCAGGTATGCTGCATGTATAATACCGCCTCCGTGAGAGTCTCTGTCTGCTCTATACATGGTGTAATTTTCTGCCGAAAACATGTTATCAGGGAATGTGTTATTAATTTTGGTTTCAGTTAGGAAAAGTATGTCTACAACATTTTTGTGCAGGAGTTTCTTGATGCTGCCAATTTTGTTTATGAGTCTGTTTATATTTAAAAACGCACATATAAGATTGTAATGGTCTTGTTGTTTTTCTTGATGATCTCCTCAAATACATCTGCTGGCGTTTCAGAGTTACGGATGTTGATGTATCTGCGTTCAAGTCCGGTACTGAGGTAGAGATGTTGTTTTCGAGTGATGTTTCGCTGGGTTCAGTTGTCGCGATGGTTTCGTCCTGGTGGTCATTTTCACTAATAAAGCATTTACAACATTGCCAATTGTCATCACAAGTGGTTAGGCGGTCGTATTAATCTACATTCATGTCAATACATTTTATTCAATACAAATCACACTTATCACAAATAAAAGCTCTTTGGTGGCTCAAAACAGGTTAACAAAAAATCAACCACAAGGGCATTGTACAGGCCCTTGTTTAACGAAATGTCTCCGCTAAGTGGTAAACATAAGAAAATCCTCTTAAGATTAGTATACGAGACAGAATGTCTATAGTATACCAGACAGAATGTCTAACTATTATGGTTGGTTTAGGCGGCTATTTTGAAAACCCGTTGTTGGAAAAAGTAAACTCCTTCAGTCAAAGCTCTTTTGTTTATCTAAAATACTAATTGTGTTTTTAATACCCTAGGTCTTCACATCTTTGATCTGTTCTACCAATATTTATGTTAAACCGCATAGCTGTAGTAAAACAAGGTAAATTTTTAGAGCCAGGAGAACATTTTTTAACCCGGACGTCATCATTTTGCAAAAGTTTTCATTAACATAAAAAACATATCTGAACTGTACACTTACTTGCAACAAACTGCTTGCAAATGATTTAAACACCCTCTAAAGTCATTGAAGTCCTTGAAAAATATATACCATGAAAAATAAATACCAAATAAAAAAGAAAATGAGTGACCGAACGCAATAAAAACCATGGATTTACTCAGGTGCTCCGGGCGAATAAGCAGTGCCTTACTCTTATTAGGAACACTACCAATTACTCAGTAAATGTGTACTTGTATTAGAGAAATTTATTTTCCATAACGATATTTCAAGTCATGAGGATGACTATAGAACTTCTGAAGGTATAACATCAACCTAGAAACAGCAAACCCTTGTTTGGGAAGCATAGTAGTCAACACCATTGAGCGGTCTAGAAAAAATACTTATCTCGGCATTTAGAATAATGTACAAGTTGTTCGATTTACACACCATAAGTTTGCTGTATAGTCTAAGTTAGAGGCGGACAAAGGCATTGATAGTGTCTTTATTTAAAACTCGTTAGTTAGATTGCATGTAAACAGTCTCAAAATTTAGCTTTGTGTGAATACAAACTTGTAGCGTAATGTGAAATTTAACGTCTGAGCCAGTGTGCTTTCTTTCTTCTTCAGCAGACCTTCTAGGAATTCAGCTTCATAAGAATACAAAATTCTCTAGGCAAGGAGATAGTACCAATTGTAATACCAACAGTCTGTTGGATTTTTTTTTTGTTAGAATGGTGTTTTAACGCCACTTTCAGCAATTTTTCAGCTATTTCATGGCGTCCAGTTTTTATTGGGGGAGGAAGCCGGAGTACCCGGAGAGAACCCCCGTCCTGCGGTAGGAACACTGGCAATCCTTGTCAATTAAGATTGGAGTCGAGTACACCCTGCCTGCAGTGACAATCGAACCCGCAACCTCAGTGTTGACAGACCACGTGATCAATAGAAGACGAACTACCTTGACAACTCGGCCACCGAGGCCCCCAGTCTGTTGGAAAACATGTCCTCTAACCATTTCCCAGATTTTGTCCTCAGTGTATTTATTATTTGATTTTTATTGGATTTAATGACGAGGTATTTATATTTATAAGATCTTTAGGCTTAACTTGAGCTGCATATGAGGGATGGCCGTGTAGTGTCGAAAGATCAAAGGTTTTAACAGAGAAGAGATCTAGATTTTAAGATGCTTATCAGGTCTTCTGAAGTTTTAAAAATCCACTTTTTACTTTTGGCACTACTGGAGTAGCAAGTGTTACCATTTTTTTAAATCAAAGTTTGTATTACTGTTACAATGGTTGTAAGAAGTTTAAATACAGAGGTTGGTTTGTACACTTATACAATCGTGCTAGGCGGCGACGGTGGCTGAGTGGTGAAGTTAGTTCGTCTACTATTGATCACGTGGTCTGTCAACACTGAGATTATGGATTCGATTCTCGCTGCAGGCATGGTGTACTCGACTACAATCTTAATTGACAAGGATTGCCAGTTTTCCTACTGCAGGTCGGGAGTTTTCTCCAGGTACTCCTGCTTCCTCTCCCAATAAAAGCTGGACTCCATGATATAGCTAAAAAATTGCTGAAATTGGCGTTAAAACACCATTTGAACAAACAAACACAACAATCCTGCTATAAAACGCTGTTTGTATGGATAGAAGCTGGTAGATCATAGTTTTAGCAGCATCAAGATTTCTGAAGACTGCTGATTCTTTAGTACTCATAGACCTTTTTACGGCTTGTTCTTATTTGAATCAATGACCTCAAGGACTTTAAATGTTTGTAATCATTCCTTACTAAAAAATAAGTATTATGCAAGTCATGATTTAAAGGATATAATTAATACTAAATCCTTTCTTTTCTATTGTAGACCACATAGATTGCGTATCACAGGTGTAAAGGAAAATATCAAAATTAAGTAAATCATCTTTATAAAGGATTGTAAATTTAAATCCTCCTATTACCCAACTAAAAACACCTGGGCCATTTTGTGACCCAACAAGCATGACATTAAATTATAGACCAGGTGGCAAACACATGCCGTTTTGTCTTAATATCCTGCTGTATATTCTACACATGAAAATACCCTCTCTGTAAATTGAGACTACTAATTTATTACATGAATAGAATTTTGCGTGTTTTTGAATAGTCTAAAAACAATTTTTTGGCCACGACGAATCGCAACAGTACAAAAATTACATAAACATATGAAAATCGTTGTTTGCTGCACAATTCCGCTGCTCAGTAGTCAAGCGGAATTCAATATTGACCTGGTTTGACCAGTTCAAGTCTGTTTTCATGACTGCTCCAGCATAACTATACATTTCAATTTTAGTGGTAAATGAATGATCTGTAATTTTAATATATACTGTTAAAAAATGTAAGAATACAATATTGATTTATTTACTTTTTTCAATATTTGAAATGTGATAGAACTGGAATTTCAGGATTATCAGCAAATCAATCTCAAAATGAACGATTAAAAGAAAATATTACGGGTAACCAGCATATCACATACCAAAATTACAAAATGTATCATCCTCTGTTTTTCTGATTAAGGAAGATAGTGATTTTATTTTTTTATTTTTTTATTTTTATTATAAAATAAAACACTGACTTTGATATACGGTCGCTGCTAACAGATTTTCGCATTCCTTTAAAATATTTTTTCACCTCGCCAAGCGTCTGGCTGATAAATCCTGATAGCAACCTATATTAGAGTGAGTAATTGTATGTCGTCATACATGATATTTGGTATGCCATAGGCTTGGTTGTCTTATTAAATGTCTAAATTTAACACAAATCATCTTTCGTGTGTACAACAACTATACGAAATCATACTAATTTATCTTTTAATTATATTATTCCCCTAACTAGACTTGTTGTCCTGTATGGTCTCTACTTCATACGTTGGTGGTCACTTACGCAAAAATATATTTGTTCTTTTAATCAAGTTTACTTTTACTTTTTGCGACTTTGAATTTATATTAGCAGATTGTAAAGACACACGAGACAACGTTTTTTCTAAAACGAAGGACATTTTATCTTTTGCGGGTTTGACCTTGAATGATTTGTTAGTACAACTCGCTTTTGATATCGGCAATTTATTTTATTTTTCAACCTTGAAAATGGAATTCTTTAAACATATTCAAACAGCTTGACCGATATGAAAAAAAAGTTCTCGTCATTAGTAAATATGTGGTTCTCATCTTTTGATTGCTTCAAAATAATAACAGCGCGCGTGGCCAATTAAAGCAACTACTTTTTCTGAAACTAATGCTTAATTAATTGCTATTGTTTCCTTAGATACATTTAAATAATCTCGCGATTACGTCATCAGCTTGTCATCAGCTTGCCATCAGCTCCGTTGGTATGTCGCTATGTTTTATTTATATAACGTCTTATTTTATTGGTCAGTGATTCCGCATTCGTGAAATATTTGAAACTCAACTATAAGCCGAATTTATTGAAAAAAATATATCTTATGTTCCAAACCAGTTTTCAAACCGGTTCATTAATTTACCTGTTCAACATTCAAAGCACGGTTTGTCTGTTGAAAGCGACAGACATGATAGAACAGAAACAATTCTTGAAATCCGACAATTAGTGTGAGGAGTGACATTTGTTTGACGATAGTGTAATTTATCGAGAACGAGCGTTGAGTGGATCAGTCATGGATCTGTTTTTAAAATTGTGCCTTTTGTGTTCGACCACTTTCCAAAAAAGTAACCCTGAGGTTATTCCGGATATCTCAATTATATTTCAGACACAGATGATAAACGTTCTAAATTGTGCAGGTTTGTTAATTTCAATAATCATGTTGAATACATATTGGTTGGAAGGTTTCAAGAGTGCAACCATTGTGGCACTGTCCAGACACGGCACCAACTACATTACCTTTCCGTGTATTATGTACGTTGAAATGTGAGGTTATGCCCTATCCGTTTTTTAAGTCATTGAAAAAGTAAAAGAGTAAAACGTGCTGGTGTGGTGGTGGTGGTGTCGGTGGTGGTGGTGGCGGTGGTAGTGGTGGTGGTGGTGGGTGGTGATGGTGGTGTTGATGGGTGGTGTTGGTAGCGGTGATGGTGGTGGTGGGTGGTGGTGGTGGTGGTGGTTGAGGGTGGTTGTGGTGGTGGGTTAATGGGTGGTGGTGGTAACGGTGGCGGTGGTGATGGTGGTGGTGGTAACCGCCCCCACTGACACTACCACCCAACACCATCACTACACCAGCGCGTTTTGAACATTTTTCTTAAGATTTGATTTTCGATTACTTAGAAATCGTATAAGTTTGTCTTTTTTATCAGTTCCATAACTTCTCTATAGTAAATATGATGATTCAAATACAGATACAAGAACTTTAATATGGAGGACATAGTGAACGAACTTTCTAGTGGAGTTCCGCTGATTATAGAGAGCATACTGAAAGGCCGATGACACTATCGTATATTCGTGTGTTAAATATATGTCATTATTAATAAAAGCCATCTCTATCATCGTACCACCACCACCACTACCATCACCACCGCCACCACGACCAACCACTACCTCCACCAACGCTTTCACCACCGACACCACCCCCCCACCCACCACCACCTCCACCACCGCCGCCACCACCACCACCCAACACCACCACATGACTATTTTTCTAAGATTTGATTTTCGATGACTTACAAAAAAGTTTGTCTTTTTTTTCAGTTCCCATGATATCTCTATAGTAAATATGATGAGTCAAATGCAGATACAAGAATTTTAATATGGAGGATATAGTGAACGAACTTTCTGGTGGCGATCCGCTGAAAGACCGATGACACTATTGTATACATTCGTGTATGAAATATATGTCATTATTAATAAAAGTCATCTCTATCATCGTGTCGATTGATTTCGCCATTTAGAAATATTGATTAACCAATAATGATACCGGTTAAAAAACCGAATGGTAATAAATTCATATATAAATAATTATTAACAGAAATACCACCGCTTAAAATTTAACCTGTTTATAAACCACAAGCATAGTGTTGATTAAATCAATCAGATGTCCGTGAAAGATAAATCATTGAAGGGTAATCTGAGGATAATATAATTAAGTTTCTTCCGCTATTTAGAAACATTTAATCTCTAGAAACTAACCGTAACCTATAGGACAGGATCGCTTTTCGGCGCTATGTTTGAAATATTTGTTTCATCAATAAATTAAGGGTTCAGATATATTAATAAATATAATTATTAACAGAAATTCCAACGCTTAAAATAATTAGTTTTTTCTGTTTACATACAGAAGAAATATTGTAAATGATCATAGACAAGTAAATATGAGAGCTACATGATATTTCATATAACAGACGTCGTTGACTCATTTGAATCGGTTGTCCAAATAAGGTTTTGCGCGATGACGGAATCTCCGCAAATCAAAATTAAGTCGATCTTTGTGTTATGCGCTTTTTATAACTTTTTTATATATAGACCACTGTGTCTTTCGATGTTTCAGAAGTCAAACCGACTACTCTGTGTGCCATCCGCAAGTTATATGTTAAGTGGTCTTTCTTGTCGATGATACTCTGAATTAGTGTATTTTTCGAATTAAGGTATATCTGCTATCTTGACAAGAAATTCTAATCCGTTGACATTTAAGGTTGATGCGTGTTGTTTGTATTTCTTTTTTTAGGGTAATTACAGCATATTTCGACTTTATTTTGATTTGCAGAGGAATATAGCTAGATCCGCGAAGTGGTTTATATTTAATTAATAATTTTATCCACAACGTAATTGCTTTCTTGTCGTCAATACTCAATAAAGAAGTTGTACGTCGTTTTGAAGGATATGTCATGCCATCGTCGACATATGCACACTTTAAGCTTGAATGACATTTACTGTTTCTTTGCGTCATTTTCCCTTAAATCAATTAAACAATGGTACAACTTGTTTTAATTACTGTAGTCACAAGGTAATTAAATTGGCTAGGTTATACATTAAAGTCCTTTATCATATTCGAATGGAATCTGCTAGAAAAATTGTTTGCAATACATCTATTCTGGGACAATACTGGGTGTGGTTTCAGTGTTCGAATAACAGAGCCGCCGCGAGACTCCATGGGTGGAGGATTGGGGAGACCCTCTTGAGCTCGTTAAGGGTAGTCAGGTACTACAGGACTTATTTTGTTCAAAGATATAGCCCGTTTGACTACAACTCGCAAAGAACATATTGCAACGTTTGTCCTATTCAGAGCTATTCAACATTCCTTTTTGATGACATTAGTACGCAACCCAACCAAAATAACATTACATCATGTAGTTTATTTCTTTATTATTTAGTTCAATGTCCACACAGGTTCGGATCATGGCAGGTTTGATCTGAAAAACAAAATATAAATAATTTCTTACAATTTTGCTGCATGTAAAAATGTAGGTACACAATTTTACCTAGGAATGATGTTTACCATGGTAACACATTTACGTTTTAATTTATTTACCTCAAAGAAGTTTAGACTGATAGGCCCCATTATTGACGGATAAATACAATAAAGTAATATAGTAACTTTAAAACTGAAACGAATCTCGTTTCATCAGTACGATATTTATCATAAAAAATTAATATGCATTGATAAACACATATCATGAAAGCGTTGATAAACACATATAATGAAAGCGTTTATAAACACATAAAATGAAAGTGTTTATATTTTAAATAATATTCTGATATGACTTCCTTTATACGCTTTGAGAACAAATAAGTGTTCTAATAAGTTTAGACAGAACCTGGTCTCCTGTTGCAATATTTCTCATTGTCGCAAGCGTCACGTCAAATATAACACCAACTCAGGACCTCCGATATAAGCACTTTTAATGGTTGATAATTTAATATCACATGCACATGTCAATCTTTTTGTAAAGCTGTGAATACTTTTTCTTTATAAAGTTTAAATATAAATTACACTTTAAATTTAAAGTTTAAATGATGAAATCTTAATGTGAAATCAGTTAAGAAATGTAAACATTTAACGTCATAAAGAGAATGACGTTATAATACGTTAAGTATAATGGATCTTATCTATAATACAATATTGAGAGTCTAGAGAATACCCGAACATCAAATTGCAACGCTGCCACCTATGAAATCCAATGCTCCTGACCTGATGTTATATCCGAAGGCCGCTTAGGCTAATGAAGATATTATCGTCAGGGTACCAGAATAGCATCGAGCCCGCTTTGACGTCACAATAATAATTTCGACGTCATAAACGCTCAACTGGAAATTACAACTGGAACCATGCAATTATGTTAAGATGCAAATTAGAACATGGTCAGTCTTATATTCGTCTTCGTTTTATATCTCGCTATCACTCGGTATAAAATGTTGACAAACATAAATTCTGATCATGTGCTAATTCGCATAGAGACCGCTCGCAATAACCTATTTCTTAAATTAACATGTATTGTAAGACTCGTACATGTACGTATAAACATTTGTTTGAAATATCTTTAATATGCAACACAGCAAATGAGTTAAATGAAAAAAGTTTCTCTATAAATAATTGCGCATAAATATCCATTATATCTTTATGACAAATGTATTTATTTTTAAATGAATGTCGGTTATAAAAGCACATTGTTTGTTTTAATAGTTTTTTGTATACATGTATTTTTAATAAACGTTTGCGAATTTTTATCATAAACTTTTTCAAGGTTTTAATTAATTTGATTTTAAATGATAAATTATTTTTGATGTTTTAGCTCCACTGATGAGTCGATTAGACGAAACACTCTCCTGAAGTACTAAATTTCACAATGTGTATATCTTTTATGACAAGGTTTTAATATTGTGAAAAATGTGCTTTATTTAAAAGATCGGGGGTCACGTTCCGAAAGATACGGTTTCATACTGGCTTAGTAGTAGCCATCTTTTAATCTTTGAAAATATGTCAGTTCAACCCTGACATCGTGGTCGTGGCTGAAAAATGACCGAAATACGACCACTAATCAACATTTCAGAATATTTAACTTTTTCTTTAAAAATTTATCTAGTTCTTCGCATAATAAAATAAAATTCTAATTATTGCACTCATTGTCAATAAATAAGGCTTATAATGCTTTAATTTGAGACATACTTTTCAAAAGTTGGAAACAGTGAGCCTTGTTACAGTTTCGTCCAATGCAACAAGCAGCACATATTTCTATATCTCCGTGGTCTGTACGACGACCAATTGATGCTGTGGGTCCCGTAGAATCGCGGTAAAGATACAAGATCTTGTCGCACACCTACAACAAACAGGCATGTACGTATTTAAATTCGGCGTTTGTCTAGGGTAATTATTGTTGTTATAGAATTAACTATTTAATATAAAAAGGAAACAACAAAAAACCTTACAACAGCGACAATGAAAATAAATGTGAACGTTGTGTTTGTCTTTATCGTTATCGTTAACTTAACTACTGTGTACAATTACATGTTATTTTCGTAGCAGATTTTGTAATACTGCTCATGATAGAAACAGTGTATTTAATGAACGATTAAAATCAAAAGAACCAGTTAAACACAGCTACTTCGTTCAAGTAACTCTATCAAAGAAGAAAAATAGTAATATGTTGCATTGGTTGTTTGTATTCGTACTATGAACGCTTAGGATGACTTGAATAAAAACCAAGATATATATGAGTGTCAGTCGGTTTACAATACAGATCTGTTGAAATCTGATTTCCGTTGTTGTACAACAAGAAAAGACAGGTTGAGATCCGGAACTTGTACCGGTACGTGTAACGTGTAATTTTTCCTTCTACGTCATCAAGACTGGTGTGTCACGTGATTATGTGAGACGTACAAATTAATTACAAACTTCTAGAAAGCTGTTTACAAGTAGGTCTTGCAAGTGTAGTTTTCTTTAAATAAAGCAGCTTTCTTATGAATGTTCAGTGTTATATTGATTAAGTTAAGAATATGCCGCATCATTTTTATTTGAACTTTCATTTGCTAGGTCATTGTAAAACCCGACGAAATGTATTTTCTAACCCTTTGAAAGGGTTGAAAAGTAAAAATGGCTATCTGATTTTGCGTTTAATATAAAAATCATTAAATATGCGTGATAGAAACGACTGACCAATCTACTTCAGTAATTTTTTGTTAGGTTTACTTTTGATTTTAATTTTTGCGCCTTATATTCACGTACATGTGCAAGAGAAAATAATTTCAACACAAACATCTATAAGTAAACCCGTGTACGTGTAACTAAGCGTACCAGTACAAGTACACGTTTCTGATCTCAATCTCTCTAATATTAAGAAATGGGATTTGTTTGTTGATTTCATTCATAGTAAATTTTATGAATATTAGAATATTTCAAATTGTCAAAAAACTTTTGATGATAACATGTTATGATGAATTCCATATAAAAGCAATCATCTTAAAATCGTTGAGATTTTACTATTAAGCAGCTAAATACTGCAAATCTTTTCATCCGAATGGTCAAAAAGGTATCGTTCCAGTTTTTCATTTCGTCTATATTACCATCGTGATTAGGCTCACTGTAGCAAGATTGTAAATAAAAATGTTACCTTTATTTCTAATACTTTCAAACTTTAATATATATTTACAAAACTCAAATGTAACTGCTATGTTCAAATAACAATTGGTAAAGTCGTTTCCGTGTCACCATTACGCTTTGACATTGAGACCATTTTCAGGAAGTTGTCAAATGTGTTTGGTACAAAAAGGACAAAGTTGCGTCCTTACATGAAAAACATTTTTCAAAATTTGACTTTAATCTATCTTTTACGGCCTTCTAGTTATTTTACGTAGCAATATTCAAGTCAAGTTCAAGGTCACTAGTGGACTTTGAATAAAATACAATGGAGGTTGTTCAAGAATCGTACAATTTGGGTAATACCAGTATTCTTGTCTTCATTTTCCATTTATACCGATATAAATAACTTTTAATTTATAAAAAAGTAAACAATGATAAATAATACAATAAGATCCTCCCAGAGTAAATACCTTAATTAGCGTGATTGAATCAACAATTCAAATAAAGTTTGTTCAAGAATAGTAAAATTCAGGTAATACTGGAATTCTTATCATCCCTTTTTGCAATAATACCGACATAAATCACTTACTGTTTTCTGCTCACAGCCAAGTTCATATAAAATGGAACTACCACTAACAAGGGCTTTTATTGCACAGACCTGCCATAATAGATTTTTAAACAATTAAAATAGTAGAGATGCCTATTTTAGGTTGTTCCGGCCTTGGCGTAGAAGATAACATACTTTAAAGTATAATGAAACGATGGAAATTTTAAATTGACCTTACATGTATAATGTTTTAAACATGTTTAATTTTCTGTTATTTTAACTAGTATAATTGATGAAAATCAGCTTAAATGAAGTTAAGGTAGTAGTTTATAAAGTTACCCCCTAAACCGTTTTATACAATGTACCACCAAAATTAATGAAAACCTTGCTGCTTCTTCAAGTCATTTTATTGTTCATGAACAAAGTATTATATTGTTTTGATCACATTTTTTATTTCTTTAAATTAGATTGAATGATTGCATATTTGCGTTTTACCCTGCGAAAGCGAAACCTATTCAAGACAAGAACAAGTTAAGAGACAATATAATTCAGGAAAGACTGACCAAAGGGCAAACATTTTGCATACCACTTGAAAAGTATGAAGTATGGGAAGGGGCGGACAATTTAGCCTTTTGTAGCGGCTGCAACAAGTCTACTGTTACGGGCATCAAGAGGGTCTTCGTGCAAGGAGCGTGGAAATCCCATAACCAACACCTTGGGATGTGCTGGGCAGCGCTGTGGGTCGAGCACTGTGAATCCTCACAGTATGGCACCAGTCGGTACATGTGTAAATCAGTTTGAATAAAGAGATAGTGGACAGTTTAAATAAGTTTCAGCACAGAAACCAGTTTCGTAATTTCAGGCCAAAAATGCATACATTAAATATGACTTTATCGACGACATTTTATGCCAACATCGAAGTGTAACCACTGAGCTTGTGATAATTCCAGATGTAATCAAAAATATCGGGGACTTTCAAAATATTACGTCACATGCGCTCATTTTAATCACGACTAGTTCGCGGTTCTTAAACTAAAAATGGTAGAAGGCTAATTAAAAGAGACGTTAAAGTGTTTGATACAAAATTACAAAATGCCAAATTCAACTAAAGTAATATACAATTCGTGAAAAGCATAACACACCAGAAATGGATACCATGACAACAAAAACACATTACAACATTAGAGAAATTAATTATGTAACCTATAATATCTTTAATATTTCTTACCTCATTACTTGGACATGTTTGACTAACGGCGCAACTATTGTAATCAGTGATACGATCGCAGACAGCACAAGCATTCCCTGATGTCACTGGTACTGCGAAAAATGAATAAAACTGATTAAACTGTACAGGGCAGTAAGTACTACTGCAATCAAATGGTTTCATAGTATTTTTTTAGTTTAAGGAATATGAATTTTTTTTAACGATCCATCTTTTAATTTATCAAATGCAATCGTTTTTATAGGCATAAATGCCTTGCTTGCCAACGACTTGGGAGTCACTTTGTTGTTAATATAATTCCTCACAAGGAATGGGCATCATAGTTATTTATGTTTGTCAAATAATGCAGCGTTCTGGAGAGATTTTGTTTGTTTTTGAAGAATATATATTTGAAAAAACATGTGTTCTCCCCAAATGAGCCGAACATATTAAAACAAGAGGGAAAAATACGATAATATGCAAAAAGACAAATAGATTACTATTTATTATTAAATACACATTTATTCTATAACAAATGGTTTTAATAAAATAACATTTTAATTAACAGTATACGTTAATGTAACACTGCAACAAGCGGCACTTATAAAAACCATTACATACCTGTTTGTCCCATACTTTGATGGCATAAATTTCCGTTACAAGGTATGTGAGTATGTGCATCAGGGGGTGTATTGCAGCACTGAGCACATACTGTAATCTGTCGTTTTGATAATGATCTCTTACCAAAACTGATTATGGAATCACATACCTATAAATGAATTTGCTGTTTTATTCATTATTATTTTATCAGCATTCTTTTATGTGAACAATACATTTAAGATGCTTGTTTGTTTCTGGTATTGTGAAAAAATAAAAATCGCTGTAAGTTCGTGTCAGAGACGCGCAAAGATTGCCTCAGTGAGCCTAAGACCAGGCACCCTACAGTTGACAGGCACGTGATCAATATTAGATAACTACCTTAACCGCTCGGCCACCAAGGCTGCGTACTTGCTGGTACATTATAATACTATTCTATGATCTTAATTCTTTTAAAACAATCGCACACGTACGGTTCTGAATGCTGCACCTTCATTAAACGAAATTTCTATTTGAAAAATTAATTAATTTATGTATTACTTATAAAGCAGTTTACTCAGATTATGAAAAACAAAATATAGCATAAATACGTCATAACTGTCAAAGCATTGTAGACACGTCGCTGGATGCTATACATAAAACGATAAACGACAAGGATGTAATTTGAATAACTTGCAGAGAGGATATGACTTCACATTGAAATTAAAATATAAATTGATGGAAAATTGTCGATACATTCATAACGATAGTATAACTAAATGCAAAACAAAGTAATTTTAGACTAGATATACTCTAAATCATGTTCTTATCTCGAAGTAACACAGATATATTTCTATACTACATATACAAAGATTTATCAATCTTAAATAACTTAACTATTTAATTAATCACTAGACACATAAATACAAATCACTAAGAATTAACGAAAAAACAACAACAGAAAAGGCAAAAATTCTACAACGATATTTTCCTCCCTATCCAATGCTCCATACTTTTCAAGTGGCGGTTCGAATTTTCTTACCTTTGTCTTTCCCATTCTAAATTGATTTTTTTTTGTTTGTTCACTCGTTCTCGTCCTGATCTGCATGAATAAAGCTGACATATTGCTCGTTAGACATTAAGTAAATATTCAATCTATCAATCAATCGTGGAAAGTATGCTTGTCTTTAATTCTAATTGACATGGAATTCCAGATTTCTGCCATAGGAATTACGCTCCTACCCGGTACTTCAGCTGCCTTTACCAAAATAAACTTGCCAAACTTATAAAGCTTAACAATTATTGAAAGTGCCGTAATACATTTAACGAACAAACGAAACATATAAATGATTAGATAAAATATCAATACCGGTGTTTTTTTACTTTTATGAAGACATGTTTTGAAACATGTGCATTTGTCACCTTGTAAACCACTCGTATATTTCCCATTCTTATCGAGCCAATAAATCTGTTTGCTGCTTTGAAAATACATCTACATGTATATACGTCGATAACATCCACTAGGTAGAACTATATTTACACAAAAATATAATGCGATAAAATATGGCAGGTCTCGTTGTCTGCTTCACTGACCAGCGCACTTTTCTTATAACATACGAGCTATTGAACAATTAGAAGATACAGCTCTATGACGCGTCAACATAATTGTTATTCCTACCAGATTTGGTCTACATCCCGCATTTAAAACTGTATGCATATCTGGATTAAGAACTCTCTCGAAATAGCATTGCTGCAAAAGAAAAAATGTATTTGTTTGTTATTATATCACTATCTTAAAATATAATTTGAACATTATCGTCCACTGTTAAATACTTATTTTGCCAATTTTTATATGTTATGTTATGTTATGTTATGGGAAGTATATGGAGTGGTAATAATAGTTTTCCTATTATCATTTTTACCGGATTTATAAGGAAAATGAAATGAAAATGACAAAGAGTAAATTGCTGACTATAACTAGCGCGTTAAATATACCTTCGTACAACAGCTGTACCGCTTAGAGTTTTGAAAAAACTCAATTAGAAAAATATACAATTATGGCATTTAGTGAAGGTAATATACATAACCAACCATTAAAGGCCATAACTGTATTGTTATACTGAACTTAGAACCATAAAGGACAAGCAGACTGTTTAATGATAAATGAGTGACCCTTTTAAATTTGGTGACTTTTTGCCTAGTTATTTTGTCTACGTGCAAAATTCCCAGATAGTTTTTTTTACTAACGTGCAGTTTTGATATTTAAGGAGTTATTGGTCCTAATATTTAATTTATTTTCGTACTGGTTTCCATAGTAAAGTACAATAATTACAGTATCTGGATTATTTAGTGTGTGTGGTATATACTAATTAATTATTTGTTGATATTTAGGTAGTGTATGTCACTGCATAATCTGCAACTGTTTATCCTCCCAGAGAAAACGAATTCTCCATCCGATTCCTTATCTCAAAGTTTTTATACTAATAATTCCCTGGTGTTTGTTATTTGGTTTTCATTGTTAATGATTAAGTATTTGATTTTGAAATAGTCTACTAATCTATCAGCATTACCTCTTGACCATCATGACACAAAGTCTCTTGACAATCGGTAATTTGCGAAGCTCTATTACACAACAGGCATCTTAAACCTTATAAAATGGAAATGCGTGTAACTATAAAACTCAACTAACCAATAAAAAAAAGAATGATTGACTTCTTACACCGATTTTAACATTATTATTGGCGTAACATAAAGGTTCACGTTATTAAATCGGTAATATCATAATAAATGTTATTACACATAGATAAGTTTATGTATCAATCAATAAAAGAACACAACTATTCGGTTCGAATTCGATAACAGCAAACAACAGGCACTCTTTCCTAAACTGCATGTGATAAAAATAGTAAAGACACTAAGTCTACATATTTGTGATATACATCTTTTTTATAGTCATTACTCATCAGTTGAAAAATGTGTTTTTAACTGGAAATAAATTACAAAAAATGTCTTAAGGTATCTGTATTTAAATAAATGATGGTCGTCGTAGTAGAAAGGCGCACTAATCCAATTACGGTGAAGTTAGGTCTTCCAATGATCATCCACTCATACATATCTTTTCAGTGGTTTAAGTTTTCACTTAACTAATTTTGACGGCATACTTGGACAACAGTTGCTTAATTCGGATGATTTTGTCTGTTGTGAGTGTTTTATAGTTTCTCAATGTTATGTCTTAAAGGGATGCAGAACACTTGCACTGAAAATATCTTGTCAAAGAATTTCCATTTAATTAGCAATATAGTTAGATTTTTATACAATTTATAATTTGAAAAAAAGGTTTTTTAGAGCTGATTTTTGAGGAATTGAGCGCTGAAATTTAAAATTTTCTAATAGATTATTCTGAAAAGAGAATAGAAAGCACTAAAATAAATGATAACAAAAATTCTGTCCCATGAATTGTTTTGAATTTTTGACATAATCTCAAACAATTAGTATACATTTTAGTGATGGACAAAAAAGGGTCTTTGAATTAAATTTGTGTCTATTGGGAAACTTTTCAAATAGTGGTAAAAGAATTTTGTTTTTGGTATCTTTTGGTCAAAATTAACTCCCTTATGCAGCATTTATTTTTATTTTATTTTTTGGCAATAACGAAAATATTTACCTGTAAAAGTTGATTTTGCTCATTTATAAATTAAAGCAATAATATAGGTAAAAAACTGTCACTTTTGTCATTTTTATGTTTAATTTTATGGAAATTGGGAGTTTAAAACAAAAATATTTTTAAAGTTATCATAAATGTTAAATGTATTTCGAAATTTTCACAAAATAATGGCGGTTGGTGTCCTGCATCCCCTTAATATGATACAAGTATCTTTTACTGCTACAAGAGAAAACCAGAAACAAATTATGACCCCCTTTTGGCAAGTAGAGCAACATTTGAGTATAATATTCAATATTACAAAAAACTTTAAATCATTCAAATGTCGTTTGCAATACATGTATAAAAACGCCATAATTTATGAAATTAACTGACAAACCTACCATTTACTGATGTGTGGAAATATACACTGAGGATGATTACCACTCCTAAAAAGATGTATTTTTTATTTATTCAAATATTTCCCATTATCGCGTAAAAAAGTTTATACAATCTGTGTAACTTGCATAATTTTCTATGTACTAAAACTAACTGCACTGTGTGTGTGTGTGTGTGTGTGTGTATTTTTATGCCATAACCATAGACCCCGTTTACACTCACCATCAGCCAGCAGTATCTTTATGCTTCTTTTTCTAAATGAGGTGTAGAAACCTAGAGAGCTTGACAGTAACAACAACACAATTTATACACTATGCCGACCTTTTACTTAGACCTAGTTCTAGAACTCGGCAAAACCACAAACAAGACTCTACGACAAACGCAGTGACTTCAACATTCTAAATGTCTAATTTATGTTAATCGATAGGAACATTGCGACAGCTTCAGCGTATGGTGTGCACATTTCACGACTTTTAGATTATTCTAGACCCTGCGATCGATATTACAAATTTCGAGACCGTTCACAGCTGTTGACAACTAAGCTACTTAAAGAGAGGTTTGTTGTCCCTAGATTACGGTTATCAGTTCGAACGTTCTATATTTGTCACCATGACTTAATTGACATTTATGGTTAATCAATCTCCAAAATACGATTGAAATTTTCGTTATCTCATAGGCGCTTTTTCCTATTCCTGGTTTTACCTTTTTCAGACATGACAATTAGTAACTAGACGAGTGTCTAATCAGAGGCAGACGCTGCCTACTCGTTTGGAACACCTGGTGTTTTGTTTTGGTTCGGGTTACTAACTTTTTGTTTTGTGTTTCAGGCTTTTGTGTTACGTTGTATATGTTTTTTTTCAATATCCATATTGGTATTTATTCTTTTTCTTGCGGCTATTGTTTTTCAGCTGGTTTCCTTGCTATGTTTCTTCAAATAGTCATACACTATATGTATTTTATTTCGTAAGTTCCAGTTTATAATTTAAATCAGAAAATATCAAAGCAGAATTGAAATAACACAGCCCTGGCTAACAGAAATGCACGAACACAGCAAGGATCGAAACTCAACACATGCAACAACAAAAAACCCTCCTGTATTTAAACATTTAGCAATGACATCATTAACAATCATAACGATGCGACATTACGAAAGATAGGAGATGTCAGTAAGGAACGCAATAATATTCATCAGCTGCTTAACAGATACCCCAAACAACCATGATAGCGATAATTCATATATGAAGAGACGACCCCAACTTGAATATTAGAAACTCCTTCTTTATTGCCGACTATCAGTCAAGAAAAGCACTTTATGTTGTTCTGATTTAATTTATTTGATGTATCTATCGGAGAAGACAATTCTAAGTTGTTAAACTTGTGTCTGATCCATTTGTTGCTTTTTTAGAACAATAAAATATGTTTAAATTAAGAAAAGCACTGATAATTGTACTTTAAATAGTAAAATAAATCAAGAGTACCTGTAACAAAAATTGTCCCAATCATTTCAGCTTCTGCAAAAAAAAAGATTCTAAACAATAACAGCAAATGAATACATTGGTTTCTAAATCCAACACGTCTTAAAAATGAGGTATGCGAATACTTGTTTCTATCATTGGCCAACAAAATAACATATTGTGACTTACACCAAAAACAATATCACCGTACTTATACACTATCAGTTATAAAAATATAGTTTCATTGACTTGCGTGAAAATTGAGCCAGCACATATGTAATAGCGTGTTATAATTGCAATAACGCCTCCCATACTTATATATAACATGAATTGGAATTAGAACTAAATTTCCTCTCATATTACGAAGCAATAATTTGAGTGGAAGGATTATATACAGTCCGCCATAAGTTAGGCATCACCTATTTTTCCGAATCTAATGTTTTTTCAATAACATAAACAAATGAGAAACTGTTTAATTTGTATGAAAGTGTATATATCATTAGGAAATTTGAACCTGTAAAATTCTTTATTTAAATCCTCAAATTGTAAAATTAAATTGTTGTGGTGTAATAATGACCACAAATATAGGCCAAAAAACAACAAAACAATAGGTGATTTTAAGTTTCAATTTGACACAAAAACTTTCATTGTTTACAAAATTACAGTCATTCAACAAGACCTGAGGTGAAAGAGTAACAACTGGACTGTTGTTTGGCGTAGTTTCCATCAATACCGGGTATAACCTTCACGCTTCCGGTGTAAATGTTCAACACACCGCCTCATTCCAGCAACCAAACGCCTAAGTCTGTACTGTGGAAATCTCTGCCATTCTTCCACAAGTGCGACTTCTAATTCTCGAACATTTTGGCATCTTGGGTTCCGTTGATTGACTTTTCGCCCGATAAAGTCCCACACATGGTCAATCGGATTCATGTCCGTTGACATGGCTGGCCATGGAAGTGTGTCAATGGCTTCTGTTTCAACAAAGTCCCTCACAATACGGGCTCGACGGGGTCAAGAGTTGTCGTATTGAAACATTGGTCTGTCTGCAAGAGCATGGTTTTCAAAATGTGGCCTAACGTGACCATCTAAGATATCATCGCGGTATTTCAGAAAATTCAATGTACCGTTGAGAATCTGTAAAGGGAGCTTGCAGTCCTGTGAAAAGCATCCCCATACGGTAACGCCGCCACCACCGAATGCAGTTGTTCCTACAATATGGTTTTTATCTAAAGCTGTATTCCTTTGCCGCCAAACACGTATCCGACCGTCAAAAGGCTTCAACAGAAAGCGGCTTTCATCTGACCAATGAATACGTCTCCAGCTTTTAATATTCCAGTGACGATGATGTCTTGCCAACTTTATTCGTGCTTGGCGGTGCCTTCTTGTCAGTTCTGGTCGTTTCAAAGGCCTGCGGGTACGTAATTGAGATTTGTGAAGCCTCCGAATAACTGTTCGGTCACTGATTTGACCACCAGAAGGCAACATTCCTCGTTACTGGCCTGCTGTTGAAAAGGGTGCAATCTGGCTTGACGAGCAAGGAAGCGGTCCTCTCTAGGGGTTGTTTTACGGGGTCTCCCATATCTTGGGCGGTCCTCGATTGACCCTGCCTGTCTATGCCTCACAACAAGTCTGCTAATAACAGAGTTGTTCACCCCAACATTGGCTGCTATTTGGCGGTTACTCATTCCAGCATTTTTCATTCTAATTGCTTGCCGCCAGCGTTCGGCGATACTTAATTTTCGTCTTTCCATGTTGAAAAGTCTTTAAAAGATAATAACTAACCACAATATACACGTGAAATCGGACAAGGCTATTTCATTCAAAGTCAGTATGTTAATTAGAAGCGGGACAAGTTTTTGAAACCTGTTTTTACACTTTAAAACTCTAATTACTGACATCTGACCTGTATGTTATATAAAGGTATTGTTTGAAAGAATTGCATAAATGCATCAGATGTTGAATGAATCGTTTTGTAATAAAATTATTTAAGAAAACTGCAACTCTTCTTTGGTACAAAAACTCTTGTTTGCTTCAACATAAAAATTTTCTTCCGGGAGTGGTTCGAAGCGCTGCTAGATATAGTCGCAATCTTTGATTGTGTTCTGTATCGGATTTGACATATGACATGCTAGAAAAATTTCAAACAAAACTATGCCACTCTAATAAGAAATAGATTATTGCGAGCTGGCTCTATTCGAATACAACATGCTCAGACCTTTTATTTGTCAATAGTTTATACCGAGCGCTAGCATAGAGTCCAATTGCAATCTATTTTGATTACAATATGTCTAACACATGTTTTAACATTTTGAAGTGGCTCTATGAGAACGCTTTCAATTGTAATATTTGTCTTTGAAACTAATGGAATACATATCTGAAACAGCATGTTAAAATCAAATAAAATTGACAAAAATATATGTTCGTCATTTTGTTAATATAGGTACCTTTTGAATAAAAAATAATTAGAAATCTTAACAAAATTGCATTGTGTTAGTTTAAAATTTTTGGTTGAACGTAGTTGACATAGGGATTCTAATTGGGACGTCACACCATGTTCTATGCTTATAGGAACTCATAATAGAATTTACATTAAAAAATCGATCTACATTGTATATTAGGAAAATATTGCAACTTACCCAGTCAGTGCTGGATACACCTTTTACACTATATTATGCTTTTAAGCTTTTATCTTTTAACATTTTGGTATTGACCAGAAACGATAGCTTATTGTCAAATAAATAAAGATAATAAAGTCTCCATAAGAATTTTGAAACGTTATTTTATAATTTTTATTATGGATCAGTATGACAAAAGTGCATCACAACGGTTTTGGCACTGAAAAAGTTTAAACTGTTCTCGATTGCTCATTTTCCTATTTTGTTTAAAATGTAGCTTACGCTCAGTATTACAAGCATATTAAGAAATTCGTCAACATATAGATCAACACTAATATTATCTTTTAGGAAAACTCTTAGCTTTTATACTAAATAAAATTTATCTATTCTATGAGATAGAAAACATGAAAAACAAAAGTCGGAAGTCTTTCTTCAAAAACATATCAAAAACGTCTTTTGAAATATTTTACATTTGTATCTCTAAGTTGTGTCATAGCCTTTTTTTATAAAATAGAGACATACAAATCGCATTCATTCTTTGCAAACGTTTTTTTGAATACATGATTCAAAACGCACCAGATAATCTAAGATACTACGATTTGTCGGAATCCACAATATTTCTTAGAAAGAAGGCATACGATAACTATTCATATGATGTACATATTTATTGGAACAATGACTATAAGTGTAAAAGTCATTCTGAAATGTCAATCCTTCTTTCCGTGTGGTTTTATGTTTGACTGCCCTATAGGGGAATGTGTCAGCTGATTTCCAAAATAATAATATTGCGCTGATAATAGATCAACCTCATGTTCAAGATATTCTAGCAGTAACTCCTTAAAGATCAATTTGTAGGCCAACATGTCTTTGTAAAACTCAAACTGTCACGTTAATAATAGAACTGCCAACATTTCTATTGTTTTTATTAACATGTGTCGTGCATATAATATAATTTTGTAAATATACCTTATTATTTCTCATAACGTTTATTTTTAATGTTAATGCTACATGTAGAAAAGCTGCAACTAGTAAAGTTACTTGAATAAAATTTTAATTTGAGCCTTGACAGTTTTATTCATTATTGTGGGAGCGTAATTGGAGAAGCTGACCTTAGGATGGGTTCAAGTAGGACACCTGCTGTGAGAGCACTAACTGGGTGGAGGGCAACGTATCTATCGGATCACCCCAGATTGTAACATCATAACAGTCATCTAAAATTCCCATTTTTTGTGAACCTGTATAGAATCTTGCATCCAAGTTAGTATTTTGTTGTTGCTGTAAATATTAGACGCATTTAAAATATTGTGCTTGTGCAATCTTGATTTAGTTGTTTAAGAAAGGTTACAATAACGAACTTCACATTTTAAGCATAGGGTAGCCTTGTAACAATTACTATAGTCTATTTCGATTTGTATGGGTATTGGGGGACGTTAATCTGCTGTTTGCATGGCCAATTGTCCTTCATAAAGATGTTCTTTAAATGATCTGATATTAAGTTTTCAAACAGCTTGAAAACCCGGGTAACAAAATAATGCAAAGGCACCAATTTGGGGTCCTTATAAAATGTTATTCTAAGATCATTTTTTACACTCCTTTGGAATTAACTTCGTTCTCAGTATACAATACACACGCCGTGTGTTTAAATAAGGTTGAACAATCATTTTTAAGTGTTCGTACACTATTTTTTTCAATTCTGCAGCTCTGCATAATTTTGCACATTTGCAGAGGAAAATAATCTTGGCGTCTATAAAATGGTCTTTAGACGCATTTCCACGATTTAAGTGTAAAGTTTTCGTCATAACAGTCCGAGTCCCTTTTGCCATTATGCGCTCATTCTTCGGCAACAACTTCTAATTCACGGAAAGTAATGCTTGTCAGAATTATAGAGTTCTCTTCTTGGTGGACCATATTGCAACCATGCTATACGTTTAGCCATCATATCTTTATGGGTTTCTTTTACACTGTCTATCCTGTTTGGTTAGATTAGCTGCT